>NQII01009196.1:0-55119 GCA_002778355.1 Clitarchus hookeri
TTCCTACTTAATAACGCTTGGTGCTTGGCGCAACATATGGACCCCACGGAAAATCTTTACAACCAAGTATAATTTGTGCGTATACTGCTCCAATCGTTCGTCAATTATAGCCAAGATTTTCATCGGAGCATCCTGGGAGAGTTACAATTTCCACTTAGCACTCAATACGCCCAGCATAGTTTCATTTTAATTATTTTATACCACTAAGTTTCTTTTTTAATACCAACCTGATATATTGAAGTGTGTCAGCTAACCAGTACGATTATGCAAAACTTGCGTAGTTCCTGTTCGCATCTGATGGAAACGTCCCCGGAAGGAATTTATTGCTTGAACTTGTTAGCAACAAGCTATAAACACGTAACCAATGTGTGTGCATGACATCACATACACCTGGCTAGCAGTTAACTGCATATGATCACAGGTTTCCCTGGAACTGGCCTGTACCACCACAATCCCACATCTCCAACGTTCAGGGTTGCTCCCATCAGCCGTCTACTATCCTCGTGACGCAATAAAGTGGGGTAAAGAGGTTTAGGAAGCTCTTAACAATGACGTCTTTAGAGCCGATGAGGGTGAAGCGAGGTGGTTATGGAGCAGCCTTGGAATGAAAGGATGGGGGAAACGGGATATCCCCGAGAAAACGCCACCGACCAGCGGCATCGTCCGGCACGATTCCCACTTGCGAAAATCCGGGACCGACCCCGCTGGGAATAGTACGTGGTTCGCCTTGGTGGGAGGTGAGTGCTGTAGCCACTACGACACTGCAGACCTCCATGATACAAAAATCGTCAAACACTTGGGTGTTTATTTTTTCGCCGTTCGAGAATTGTTTAATTTGTATGGCCTGCAGGGCTTTGAACCCACAACGAACAATCGACGATGAGATGATCGAATCTAGTACGACCAACCCATGAGATAAACTTGGCGATGACCTATAGACCTTCCGACTTGAGTATTCAGAGAACATTAAAAACTAGTGCACTGCAAGAAAAAAATTAAAAATTTTTCAGGTTTTTAATTTAGTTCTATTTGGCAAAACGTTAAGGGAAACCAAGCATAATTTAGACTGCTAGAGTAGATTACAGTGTTTATTTTAAACAATTCCTAGTACAGTAAATATATGCGTGTTAGTTATTTTATGAATCAGACAGTAAATTAGAGTATTCAGTTACCAAGAAAAAGATTCCACAATCGTTTGAACTCTCGAAACGTAATTTTTTTTTTTTTCATTTAGCTGGTGCTCGTAACAGAAGTCGGTATTTTATGCAGGCTGTGTTGCTAATTATGTCGTGTTTTGTAGTCTGTTTGTTATTTGCTCTGAATGAGAACAACAGGACTTTCCCTAATGTACAGCAGCTGGATTCACTCCACTCCTGTCTCTCTCCCACTTGTTAGACATGCCTAAAGAGGATTTATCACACACATAAAGTTTCTTCTTCGGCTCGACGTCGACGCGCGAGCAACTTGACTCATTTATCAGGAAGTCGTGTCCAAGGACACGAACACAACTGCAGCTATCCTTACTTCTCTTTAAACTCCTTCTCTCTTCGGCATCACAATTTTCCCTATCGAAGACACCAAGGACGCACCCGGAATTTGGGTTTGGATATTGCACAAGACGCACTTAATTGTTACTATACAAACAGGCAAACATATATTATTCATACAATATTACATACAGAAATGGGTAATTAAATTAGCGAACTATAACTACTACACGTATAACTTTTTTATCATCGTGTGGCTATTCTCTTTCATATCGTACTGCCGTGGTGTCGTCATCTTTCGTCGATGTTGCGAACACGCATGTGTTTCTCTGCCACGGCTAATTGAAAGTGGTTAGTATTCAAGTGGCTCTTGGCTTGTTGTAAGACCGCGTCTTTCGTTCCTCTTTCCCCCGTGAATTAATCAAACGCATCACGGTTTACTCTTTTGGTAATTGTATTAAATATTTAAAGGCATTTTTTTTGGGTGGCACGTGAACCAAGTACCCACCTCTGGGAGACACATTCCATTACTTGTACAGCAAGCAGTGTAAAGCCATCTTAACATGCGTTTTATTTAAATTAATTAGGCAACAGCTTTACGAATTAAGATCTCAGCAAGGATACCATAAAAGAGTGTAGAGAGAAAATTAAATGTTGAGTCGACCAAAATAATAAAAACAATCTCGAATATAAGCAAAAATGGGTAACTTTCTTTATAAACAGAAATATCTACATAGTTAACCTTTTTCTGTGCTTGTTACACACATTATTTACAAACTAGTTTCCAAAGACTTTTTTGAAACTCTAGCGATGAAATATTTTATATTTACAGCACTGTTTTGATAAAACATGCAACTTTTATAATAAACTTGAAGTCAGCAACACTTGCTAGTCAAAACTCAACATTAGCGTAAATGCCAGAACAAAGCAAGAATATTATATAATTCTTAGGTTCGAATCCTTTTAAGGCAGTAGCTTCCTCGTGATGACAACGAAATTTAAAACCAAGCGTAGCCATTCACCAAATGAAAAATAAAAATGAAATCATCCCTAGGCATAGACTACTAAAAGATTTTCTTAGTTAAGAATTAAAAGTCGGATATTGAATCTACTATAATGATTCGGGTTGTACATTAATGCTACCTTCTTAAGGTTGTGGCGAGTACATATTCGATCCAAGTTAAGTCACTTTCAGTTTCATACAACAACAAAAACTTATGATAAAACCTAAGCACACAAAAGGTAATCCNATCCAAGTTAAGTCACTTTCAGTTTCATACAACAACAAAAACTTATGATAAAACCTAAGCACACAAAAGGTAATCCCAGGGCGTCATGTTTATACCAGCCATGCAGTCTCGTGTGTTTTAAGTTATTCTGTCTAACTTTAAGAAGTATGCAGAGATCAGGAAGGTATTTAGTGAAACGATTTTACCAATAAGTACGTTGATAAGTGCAACGCTGGGATATTAAAAAGCCAATGTAACACAAAACAAAAAAAATCTGCGAGTTTTCCGCCGGTCAAGGCAGTAAACATTCTTCTGAATTGAGCGGNCAATGTAACACAAAACAAAAAAAATCTGCGAGTTTTCCGCCGGTCAAGGCAGTAAACATTCTTCTGAATTGAGCGAAGTTTAGAGGTTTTGGTGGGTATTAACATCGGGATCATTACAGCCGATGAGTATGAAGCGATGTGAGTATGGGGCAGTGCCGAAATGCAAGGGCGAGCAAACGGGAGATCGCCGAGAAAACTCGCTGAACAGTGATATCATCTGGCACGGTTACCAAGCACGAAAACCTGGGAGCGACCCTGCCGGTAATCGAACCCGGTTCGCCTTGGTAGGAGGGAGCGCTCTAGTCATTGAGCCACCGCGGCCCCGACAGAATTGAGTTCAGGTGTTTAATTGTTACCACAAAGAAACACCAACACCCTCGTAGAAACGATTAATTAAAAGTTGCCAGAAATAGTGTTTTCCGTTTCATGGGTAATGAGAATCCAGCAGATACATTTAACTTTACATCAAATAAATTTTTAATTGAAGAGTTTTGTCTGTTTATATTTTGTTAAAAGTTGAATTTTGGAAACTGATATTGACACAGGTCAATTACTTAATATTAAGTTTAATCGGGAATATCCTAAATAAACGGTTCAAAAAATTGTATTCACATATTTTCTTAATAAGTGCAGTAGAATTTAATCGTACACTTTAATTTACTTTTAGCATAAATTGAAGTCCATGTTCATTATGACGTTAGCAGTGCTTTGAAGTGAAAATGTTCAGGTCGTGTTAGACGCACGTTTATTTGAAAACAGTTACCTCAGGAGGGTTTCGGTGTTGTCTGCACGTTCGCAGTTGACGCTGACAAGAAATTGCCATGCCAGGGGCAAAGCCGTCTGTAATACAGTCTTTCTGCGAAACGACACGTCGAGTCAGCGTGGAGTGTGTGTGGGTGTGTGTGTGTGGAGCAGGAATTGTTCCCAGGGCACGTGTCGGCAGAGTCAACAGACGAAGTACACACGCCGAGGCTTAACCACACACACGGAGAAACGATAGTCGACCTCATCGATTCGGTGTCCGCTCTAACACAAGCAGCTGTGTTCCCCAACCTGGCACCCTTGTAAAATCTATTCGCAGCTTCTTCAAACTTTTTGAATCAAACCTTTGAAAAATCACACTATGTAATACGTGCTTGCTTGTTTCCTATGTCCTGTGTCACAAGCGTTTTACACTACTGCTAAGAAAATGTACCTGTCATTCGGTTAAATTGATCATTAATGTGTATCTAATCTCTACAACATAACATTTCATTTATAATTTATATGAATAAAAATAGAGAGGATATATATGTGTTGGTAATGCCCAGTAGTAAATAGTCATCGTTGAAAGTATTGTTGCAATTTTTCAAAGTCTGTGAGTTTAGCCAGTTTATAAAAGCGTTAGTAATAATTTCTTAATTTATTTAAAAACAATAAAAACAAAACACTTTCGTGTTAAAACATCAAAATATATGTCCATAACTTGATATTTAAGATTAATCATTTTAAACAATACAATTTAAAACCCCTACGAATAAATTATTGCAATCAAATAAATAATATGAACGGTGTGTCAAAATCTATTGAATTATTTTTATATAATATTAGCTGTACCCATGGCTCCACTCGCGTGGACTACAAAATTATTGTTTGTGTTTTTTTTTTCAAATAATGTTGAATTTTACTTAGTGTTAATCTTCTATACTCTATACATATTATGAAATTCAATGTCTCGGTGAATAAAATGGCAGAAACACTTATTAGTATTTCTCTTTTATAGATAGATATATGCTACTGCGGAGATTTTTTAGGTCTTTTTATTCTACACAATTCTTTACTACATGATATTGTTCCATCTTTAACATTTTAGACAGCGTATTGCAAGAGAGCGCGTTGGCGGCAAACTTTTTTCCTGCTTCATTCACTATTGTCGTTTGTAAATTTTTTGTGATATTTTCTTGCCATAAAAAGTAGCCAATATCACCTTTTAGCCCTCCAACTATTTCTGTGCAAGAAATTACGTTGATCTGTTGCTCGGTTGTGACGTGCCATTGTTTTTCCGTTTGTGTACTTTTTCATTTCCCAATACGAATTTCCCAGAGGGAATGAAATATTTTCTCGGGATAAAAAGTAGTCATGTCACTTCCTGGTCATCCAACAATCTCTGTACAAAAATGTAGGACAAGCAAACAAACAAACAAACACTTTTTCGCATTTATAACATTAGCAAGGATATCCATATTCCACAGAGCCAATATATACAATAAAGTCCGTATCACATATTCATATAGTCCCACCTTAGTTCAGTCCAGATTCCACCTGTTCGAAATGTTCGAGAGATACCGCAGCCATTTCTCGCCTAACAATTGCTTTCAAGACCTCGATGTCAAGAGTCGCCCAAATATCTCAACTCTTGCCTAACTACTACAAACAAATTCATAGAATGGCGCTCAGATACATTATCACAGTTTCTAACGCAATAACCCGTAATAATAACTAAAATCCTATAACATAAATCTGAGAATCACATAAAAATCATTGATCCATATTGTTTATGTACACAGGATGTGATTAACGGCATAGGTTATCCTAATAGAATCAGGCAATTGGCAGCATTGTGGAGAGATTTTTTTTGTTAATTTTTCGTTCTCTTTAACGTAACGTCTTATGAATTCACAATTATCGCTCAGTGCGTCTGCCATAATTGCTACGAAAACGTGACTTTCAAATACACTCCTGTTTTATTTTTTTCTCTCCGCAATACGTAAACGTAAATAAGCTGTTATGAAAATACGCTGCTAGATGTAAATTTTACAAAGACGCAATGGCATTATATGTTATATTAAAAGAATGAAACTTTGTAGAGTATGAAAACTCCGAATTTAAATTTAACCCGTTCGTTTCCGTATTAATATATAAGCTGAAGTAGGGGTGTGAAACTGAAGATGCCCTATCGTGGTGTTACTAAAAATATCGTGTTCACTCTATATACAACACGAACATTACTCTGCCAAACGTTAAAATTTGTTATATAAATTTAATTTCTATGATTATTATTCGTCTAAATAATGCAATGATTATTCATTGTACTTATTTTAACAAACGGTGTTTATACCACATTTAAATTTTCGTTTTATTCATTATTTGCACTTATATTAGTGAGTTTTAATTTGGTTTTGGTGGCATTTCAGATTAATACGAGAGTGTAAATTGTACGCTGGTGCATATGTGCTTCATGTAAATTCTGAAAATACGTCGAGTAAAATAAGACAATAGATATCAAAAATGCTGGGTGCCCTTACTGTAACAACTTGTTAAAAAAAGGTACTATGCGATAAATAATAAAAGACGTATTTACATGTTTATAAAACCGAAACACTCACAAAATACTAGGTACCGCCCTCTAGAAAAATTATATTTTTTAAAAAACTAATTAGAAAAACGCTGAAAAGAAGGTAAAAGCTGTGAAGTTTGCAAAACAAGTTCAAAGCGATTAAAATATATAATTTTTCAAGTACTTATTAAAAGTGTAACATTTAAATGAGCGCAGTTTGGATGAGGTTGTGTGGTTGGTGCTTCGATCGTACGAGATTTGCGTACCCTCCTTCCCCCACTCTGACGATTTCATTACAAATAATAAGGACAGCGTAATATAAGACCAGTATTCCAGCACGATCAGTTTGGCTAGACATGTGTGCTACCATCTGAGACGATTGAAAAGCCATGACTAATCCTTAACTAGCGGAACGTATTTCTGAACGTGTTTTATGTATGCACTAAGATGGTATTGGATGTGCCACGGTTTATTATTCACCGCCCCATACAAGGCTNCTGAACGTGTTTTATGTATGCACTAAGATGGTATTGGATGTGCCACGGTTTATTATTCACCGCCCCATACAAGGCTATAAACAAATGAAAGCGACATTGTGAAGTGTATATTTAAAATAGATTTTGCAAACAATACTTGCACGGTTTATATGTTACGTTATCTGTAGCGCTGGAAGTTTTAAATACCACTGCGTAGAACAACAAAAACAAAAATTATTATTAATTGTCTGACGTGATATGTTAATTTCGTTCTCTATTACGCGACAACTTACGGAAAATTTATATCACATGTTTAGTGTTGGTAATGTGGAAATTATAGACGTAAATTTTAAATGGTGCACATGCATTTGAACAGCAGAATTACANTGTTTAGTGTTGGTAATGTGGAAATTATAGACGTAAATTTTAAATGGTGCACATGCATTTGAACAGCAGAATTACAACTTTCTTGTTATATGCTAATAAAAATAAATAAATATACGATATTTAGCTGTCCTGCAAATAGCAGGAGTAAAGTATTGTTGAAACAGAAGTCAGGCAGTGCTAAGGGATCAAATGACTCGTAGATAAATTAGTTCATAACCACTATGTGAGAACACTGAACAAGACTGTAGTGTTCCATTTGTGCAGTATGCAGCACGAGAACTAAATACATAACCTTATTCTAGGTCCTGGTATTAAAATTTGTTACCCGCCCGTGTGTTTTAATAAAATTACTCTACTGATATACATGTGCAGTTTTAAATATTCTCTGAAATACACATTTCAACCATTTCGTACTGCATACGTCAGTTTTATAGCATTTTAATTTTATGAGTATTAATGGCTCGAATTTAGCAATTTTTGCAACTTATTGAGCCGTGGCAAATGTTACAATCACAGATGTTTCAAGAAAAATGTATTGATTGTGTTTCAAACTTGCAAGGAAACGTTACAAAGTTGTGATATACACATACATACGTAACATTGAAAAAATTANTGATTGTGTTTCAAACTTGCAAGGAAACGTTACAAAGTTGTGATATACACATACATACGTAACATTGAAAAAATTGCTATAGTCGGTAACAATTGTCCACGGTTAAAACAACGCAGTTCCCGCTGTCACATATGAAATTAAAAAGGCTACTTCATGGGTCAACGACATTCTCGTACGCGCGCACGCACATCGCTTTAGCAATCGCCACGACACTCACTGAACTACTTAGCCTCCACGAAGACGTCGAAGTTTTAGAAACACAACTTTGTAACTCATGCCAGCAGTTTAAAACAGAACGTAATTTTGAGTTCCGCGCGGCACAAAAGAGATATTCCTAACAGCCATCGTCAACAATCTACAAGCCATGTCGTTAGTCGTTCCAACGTAAGTTGGAACACTTCCCACCACTGAGGATATGGTTTTACCGTCGTAGAAGGCGGGCCCACAAATATAATTTTCATACAAGATATACTATTTTCTTTTGCAATGTAAGGTCTTTAAATAAAAAGGGAGAAACGTAAAATGACTTTCGAACGTGAATAGTGAGTTTGCTGGAATAAATTCTGAGAGATGTAATTATTAGCAATAAACAAGCTCTTTGCCAAATAACCACCATTATATAGCAGTGTTAACAATTCATCGTTAAGTATTTTAATACGTAGCGCAGTTATTTAAATAAATATGCTTTATTGAAAATAATATGTGTAAATATGGAAGTTGAAGTTAATATTAAAAGCTTAAAATTGTATACTCTGGCCGGGATTTAATCTCGACACGAATGCATGCGAGTTGGACACGCTACATGTTGCGCTAACACGATACACACTTAGCGATTCTGAATAAATATTATATAGTGTCCTTCCGCTATTACGTGTTTTTGTGTTGTTCCTAATGATGGAAGCCGCAAAAACATGTCATTCATATTACATAGTATTTTTGCCACCTGGTACTTTTATTTGCAAAAGAAATAAATTGTGCCGGTTTCCTGATTTTTAGAAAAATTATTACATCGAGACGTATAACGGTCTGGACGCATCGAATTGTTTATGGATATTCGTTATGCTACCAACTCCGGCAAAATGACATGCTTTCTGTGCATGGGCAGGTTTCGTTTGCGCCAAGGATAAACCACCAAAATCGGAGCCCTAAAATTAAGGCTTCGGTCGTGGCTCAACTAAGGCCTTAGCTGGCGTTTTAACATTCTGGAATACTGATAAGGTCTAAGGATGATTTCAGCTGTACCAAAACCCTTATAAAAACGTTCTGGAATACCGGCCTAAGAGTGCCATCTCTTCCTCCATTCTGTACTCTGTGGGATCAAGTGGTGAAATAGTGAAACATTTGGGCGTGAGGTGTACTTGAGTCGGGCACACTTCTCACTACCAATTAATACGGTGCTGCGTGCTCAAAGATATCAGCTTCAAGATTTCATAAACGGTAGGTTAAGAAGCTATGGCCAATCATATTACTCATACGGAAGGCGCCGAGCATGCAGAGATAATAATAATAATAAAACGTCTTAATTTTTTGTGGTGAAGTTAAGATTTTATCCCCTTATCTTACACTTAACCACTTTACATAATAAAACATAACACTTATTTTTTTAAAAGAAAGAGAAGTAAAAAAATGAAACACAACATAATGTCTACTATAAAATTAGAAAGTAGGTTATATAAGACATATAAAAGCAACATAGATAAAACCCCATCATACACATATGACATATATTCACATACATATAATTTTACTAGAACCGGACATTAATCTACTTCATTTGCAATATATCCACGAGCATGGACATGTGGATTTAATGCTATAAAATGCAAGTATTTACAATCTCCACTGGTTTTAAATCACAGTTTCTTACGTTTATGCTAATGTAGGCCTGCTTATATACTTACCAGATAATAACTGATGCTTAAGATGGCTTACGCACCACGTATCTACCTAGTATTAGAACCCAAGGGCAATCGCACATAGAGGGCTCCACTAACCTGTCGTTTTAATAGCGTTGTGGATTGAAATAAATCTGCGTTTTTTATGAAACTACTTAACGAGTCCCCATTAGACCAATGCACCAAAGGTAAACACACATTAGGTAAGGGACAAATAACACTCTAAAGATGCCATGCACATCGCAATTACCATTCCCGAACCCAAACAGTTAGATTTAAACGGCTTTCTCACTCACTTGTATTTCAAAATATACTGTTCGGGAACATGTAAAACCATAACAGGGCCCTGCGCTGAATTTTGCTGCAGACTTTCCACCAATAAAATGATAGGGTCACCTCTTAAAGTCCCGTAGGTACACGCGGCGCAACGAGAACACTGGACGCCAGTTCAGAGCCTTGTGGATAGGAGCGGTGGTTCACTAGGCGCGCCTTTCAGTCTCGCCCTTATCGCCGTGCCTCAAACACGCAAAACAGCTACAAGGTACTCGGCTTCCTTGNGCGCGCCTTTCAGTCTCGCCCTTATCGCCGTGCCTCAAACACGCAAAACAGCTACAAGGTACTCGGCTTCCTTGAGCCGGTGACAAACGAAACGTTGCCTCGAAGGGTTGGTAAACCCACGTCCGGTGGAAAGTCAGTTTCTTGAATACTTATGTCGTGCAAACAAACAGTCGTGACAACAAATGCGTTTTTGTTCCTCGGTTGATGATATCCCGTTCATCACATAGTAATTAATTCGCGAGTTTAAGTGTTGCGATTACGTATTTATTGTATGCTCTGTACTTGTGTCAGCCTTTTTCCGGCAACCTGTGTACAACTTGCTGCTTGCTAAAGGTTATTAGCATGAAATATTCACGACAAAGAGATGTAAAAAATCACACAAAGCAGACTAGCCACTAGTCGGTAAGGTCAAAAGAATAATTCACATGCAACGTATCCACTTTCATAGACACTGTGTCTATATAGGCTAATCACCACTTCCGTTTGGTGTCAGTAGATATAATTAAAGAGTGCCTTGAACATGAGCAAATGAAAAAAATACACATTATTTGAAGTCTACTGGTTTTCAGAAATCAGGACTTACAGCAAGGCGAGACTAGATAATTATTNAAAAAATACACATTATTTGAAGTCTACTGGTTTTCAGAAATCAGGACTTACAGCAAGGCGAGACTAGATAATTATTTTCACCAAATTCTTCAGCACATATTAAGCGAAAGTTATGTTTGACAGTCGGGATATTTCTGCGACTTGAAGAAGCACATTTCGTTGCAACGCAATGAGATGTTCTGAAGAAATATATGGAGCCAAAGCAAGACGTATCCAAACAGCAATATGTATTTTGTTATTCTTTAAATTGCCATTTGCTGAAATATTGTCAACGCGTTTCTGTTCGCGAGAGTTACAAGAACGTGCTAACTGCGACATTAAATATTTTCCATGTTCTCTTTGATTCGAGGACTCTCAATACAGTAGCTAATTTTTCCTTCTGCCAATTATGAGGTGGTTGTCGCGAATGCAGTCCGTAAAAATATTGAAAAGTAATGCTCAGAATATCTCCCGTAGAAGATTTCTCCCGACATAGACTTTCTTACATACGATAAAGCCACTGTAGGGCATTGCAATTGCCGTCCCTACTAACATAATCCAACGTTATTAAAACTTGTATTTAAATGTAATATCGTCGGGAAGTGCAATAACGTCATAGCATCATTTATGAATTATGTTCAGCATGCATGAGGTGGGTATGAGCTCCAGTGGTGTGATAACCTTCATCGAAACATTTCGAAGCTTATTGAGTTAACCAAGAATGCTATATTTATAACTTNCTCCAGTGGTGTGATAACCTTCATCGAAACATTTCGAAGCTTATTGAGTTAACCAAGAATGCTATATTTATAACTAAGTATGTAAAAAAAGAATGTTCCGTTTCTTCAGAACAATTAAGCTTATTACTTGGTGAGTATAAAAAATAATGTAATCAGCGTAAATGTGCACGCGACATTTAATTAAATATGCTCTCAAATCTATTAAGTATTTGGGACATTTTATAAGCTGCGGATTTCAGCTTGGAAAAAAGGTTATTTCCAGCCCACAAAATATTTGTTTATATAGGGGCAAAAATTGTGTAAAGTTGCCCTAAAAAATATTTTGTTGAGTAAATAAATTTTGAAAAAAAAAAAAAAACACAAAATTAATATTGTTTATCTAACAAAAACACACGCTTAAATTAAAAAAACCTCTGTGTATTGGGACAAAATAAATTGGACTGTAAACAAAATATTTAGTTGAATCAACTGTATACATTTGTTTGGCCACTCATTTAATTACCTTCGTTAAAAAATACGGCTCCAGGGTTTATGTGTATTTTTGTGGCAGTTAGGGTGGTAACAGTTTTTGTAAGTGCATTTATTGATGATTACCAATGGCACACACACACACCCTTATAAAACAAGCTCTACAGAAAACTATAAAATAAAGGGGTAAAAATCTAAATATTTATTTGTGCACGTTGTTCAGTATTCGAAATGTTTTTATTTAAAAACATTCGCATATTGCCAGTAGCCAATTGTCAGTAGCTGAGATTGCTAGGTCTTAGCTCTCGGGAACAGATGATCTAGGTTCGAATATCGTTGGCCTTATGAAATGTTTCGTATTAACCAAAATTGTTCAATATACACTGAAAAAAAAGTATATTTGTTTCTGGCACCACAAACTGGTTAATGCTTTCCAAGGTGGAATTTTGTTATTGGTAAAAAACAGATTGTGGTACCCAATAACAAGCAGTTTGGCTAGTACTAAAGCTATTTAGTGCTCAATAAAATATTTATTTATTGAAAAAAAAAAAAAAACGTTTATTGTCTGCTACGAAATATTTAGTTGGCAGCAACAGTATTCGTGTTATCTACAATAAAACATTTTGCTGTGACTTCAAAACTACATCCGCTATATTCTGAGCATGCTCTATAGCATATTCGAAGTGACCACCTTCTGTCTGGCCACGACGCCATATTTTGATCTGTTCTGTTATTTACATCAGGTTACGAATTAATTCATGAGGATATTCTTAAGTATTTATGAACGGATTATACAAATCCCTTATTCCAAGTNCATCAGGTTACGAATTAATTCATGAGGATATTCTTAAGTATTTATGAACGGATTATACAAATCCCTTATTCCAAGTGAGTAAATGTTACACGTAAATGAGTCCAGAAAATTTACTTTCCACAAGTTGAAGTGTGGAAAGCTTGTCGTGTGTGCCACTTATTTGATTTCTGTTACNAGTCCAGAAAATTTACTTTCCACAAGTTGAAGTGTGGAAAGCTTGTCGTGTGTGCCACTTATTTGATTTCTGTTATAAACATTCTGAAGACAAAGCTCCAACGTCGAGCAAGGTAATGTAATGGTAACACGCTGAGCTCGCTGTTGAGAAGTCCAAAGTTTGAATCCCACTAATGATGTTTTTGAATTTAGTGTTTAATTGTTGTTAGACCATACCTACCCACAAANCTCCAGTGGTGTGATAACCTTCATCGAAACATTTCGAAGCTTATTGAGTTAACCAAGAATGCTATATTTATAACTTAAGTATGTAAAAAAAGAATGTTCCGTTTCTTCGGAACAATTAAGCTTATTACTTGGTGCGTATAAAAAATAATGTAATCAGCGTAAATGTGCACGCGACATTTAATTAAATATGCTCTCAAATCAATTAAGTATTTCGGACAATTTATAAGCTGCGGATTGCAGCTTGGAAAAAAGGGTTTTTCCAGCCCACAAAATATTTGTTTATATAGGGGCCAAAATTGTGTAAAGTTGCCCTAAAAAATATTTTGTTGAGTAAATAAATTTTGAAAAAAGCACAAAATTAATATTGTTTATCTAACAAAAACACACGCTTAAATTAAAAAAACCGCTGTGTATTGGGACAAAATAAATTGGACTGTAAACAAAATATTTTGTTGAATCAACTGTATACATTTGTTTGGCCACTCATTTAATTACCTTCGTTAAAAAATACGGCTCCAGGGTTTATGTGTATTTTTGTGGCAGTTAGGGTGGTAACAGTTTTTGTAAATNGGTTTATGTGTATTTTTGTGGCAGTTAGGGTGGTAACAGTTTTTGTAAATGCATTTATTGATGATTACCAATGGCACACACACACACCCTTATAAAACAAGCTCTACAGAAAACTATAAAATAAAGGGGTAAAAATCTAAATATTTATTTGTGCACGTTGTTCAGTATTCGAAATGTTTTTATTTAAAAACATTCGCATATTGCCAGTAGCCAATTGTCAGTAGCTGAGATTGCTAGGTCTTAGCTCTCGGGAACAGATGATCTAGGTTCGAATATCGTTGGCCTTATGAAATGTTTCGTATTAACCAAAATTGTTCAATATACACTGAAAAAAAAGTATATTTGTTTCTGGCACCACAAACTGGTTAATGCTTTCCAAGGTGGAATTTTGTTATTGGTAAAAAACAGATTGTGGTACCCAATAACAAGCAGTTTGGCTAGTACTAAAGCTATTTAGTGCTCAATAAAATATTTATTTATTGAAAGAAAAAAAAACGTTTATTGTCTGCTACGAAATATTTAGTTGGCAGAAACAGTATTCGTGTTATCCACAATAAAACATTTTGCTGTGACTTCAAAACTACATCCGCTATATTCTGAACATGCGCTATAGCATATTCGAAGTGGCCACCTCCTGTCTGGCCACGACGCCATATTTTGATCTGTTCTGTTATTTGCATCAGGTTACGAATTAATTCATGAGGATATTCTTAAGTATTTATGAACGGATTATACAAATCCCTTATTCCAAGTGAGTAAATGTTACACGTAAATGAGTCCAGAAAATTTACTCTCCACTAGTTGAAGTGTGGAAAGCTTGTCGTGTGTGCCACTTATTTGATTTCTGTTACAAACATTCTGAAGACAAAGCTCCAACGTCGAGCAAGGTAATGTAATGGTAACACGCTGAGCTCGCTGTTGAGATGTCCAAAGTTTGAATCCCACTAATGATGTTTTTGAATTTAGTGTTTAATTATTGTTAGACCATACCTACCCACAAAAGCCCATAACACGCAAAACACCTTTGTGAACCTCATCAACCAATATTGCTGTTATCATCGTAACATTTTCGTTGCGACTAACGAATATATTATTGCTTGCAAACACACTTAATTTATTCCTGATCACAAATGTCAACTTGTAATTTCCACTAAATACGGGAATGACAAAACAATTTTGTTGGCAACACAAAATGTTTTGTAATGTCCATTGACAAAAGAATTTTTTGGCTGCAAGCAAAATTTTTTTGGTCACAACAAAATTGTTTTTTAGTGTGCGTAGAGCCACACAAATCTTTAGTTGCGACAACCAAATCTTAGTTTGGGGCATCCAAATAAGAACCGCAAAATACTTTGGTTTCAACAACAACATATTTTACTGGCCCAATACAAATAATTAATTTGGTTGCGCTACAAATACACTTTGTTTGATTCAACAAAACGTTTTTAGTATTTGGTGTTTTTCGCGAGGCAGACGTTTTACCTTAGAATATTTTTTAAGCCTATTCACGGTTTCTTTGCTCCTTTAAACATTTGAAATATCACAACGATTTTTTTTCCTAAATATCTCATGTATCACAAACGTTTAATTCTTCTTTTAACATGACAGAGTCATGTTATTGGTGAAATTGAATTTACACTGATATTTTTTCCATTAATTTTCGTTACCCCATTTATAATTAATATGAACAAAACAGGAGGTGTTAGTAAGATATATGTAGTTCTCACGCGTAATGTTATTGAACTGAGCGCGCACGAATGCGGTGCGTGATCTGTTTGGTGTAAAGTTCTAGATTTGGTTAAACTTTGTCTGCGTGAAGCGGAGGAATATCGTTGAAATAGAAATACAGCAGGGCTTCATACAAGTTGGAAGTAACTGAGAATGGACTGTAACTTCCATCGCAGACGGAGAGGTTTACTGAGAAATGTGTTAAGAGTGTAGCTGTGGCTGTCTCGCTGTGTGCGTATCCCCGGCGGCCATATGGTGGCCGCTGCAGCTTGCAGGTTGGCGCGCGGTCCACCTGAGGAGAAGACGTGATATGCGAACCATGCCTCTGGCGCCGCTGGGCGTCGTGACGACAAAGCGGCTAATCCGGCCTTGCCACGGGGTGTCATTTGTGCGCGCGCACTTCCTCGCGGTGGGGCCGCGGTGGCCGAGCGGTTAGGCTGCCCACCTACCACCAAGGCGAACCTGGTTCAATCCCCGGCCGGGTCGCTCCCGGATTTTCGCAAGTGGAAATCGTTCCGGACGATGCCGCTGGTTAGCGGGTTTTCTCGGGGATTTCCCGTTTTCGCGGCCCCTTCATTACGACGATGCTCCGTTCTCGCCTCGCTGGACCCTCATCGGCTCTCAATATCTCGATGTTATGAGTCCACCCAAATCTCTCCACTTTAAGCCAAAGTTTAATTGATTGGCCGATGTTAACTAAGTACATTAATAGATACGGATATAGTATGAAATAGAACATATGAATTTACATTAACTTAATAACATTGTCGTTTAATTAGTCCTTGTTAAACTTTTCCAACCGACTTAAATTGACGGTTTTAGGTGTAGCAAACAAAACATTTTGAGATATGAGCTGTACTTAAGTAAACAAAATATTTATTTCTTTGCCACAGCTAATGACACGTTAGCTGTATGTTCGGCTACACTTATATGAACCAAATACGACCTAGACCAGTATGACGGTTTGCGAATAATTTACCCACAGGTGATATCATTGGTCATTGAGTTTCGCAGTGTGAAGTACAGACAAAAAATTACCTATGCGTGAGTGATGTACACAATTGTATACATAAGGTCGGAATGGGTTAACTAACAATCACATTTCACTTCCCAACCATGCTGATAATCGTGAAGTATTTCACGAAATATGTTCCGAAAACCATTACTGTCATTTTTTCTTTCAGAAAGTGGTAGTGTATTTCCAATTGATCCTAATAAAACTACCTAAGACTACCATCCCGACCAGCCTAGATGAATTAGTATTTAATGTTTTTAACCCGAAATGTGGTTCTGGTTCAGTCTATGTGTTACACATGGGGGAACCAGACAGCCTTTGCATGCGATAGTCTGGCATTGTCTTTCACAGCGTATAAGTAGGACAACTTTGATCATGAAAACCGCAATACAATTTTTCACACGTGAGTGAAAGCTGTCATGATAGGCCAGTACAATGCATTCACTGTTACTTCCCACTTTTCTGAAACCCTGCTAAAGATATATTCCCAAGATATTCCTCCACCTCATTCAAATAAAGCTTAATCAAGTCAAGAAAATTACATCATCGGAACAATGCTCCACATTCGTGCACACTCAGTGTAATCATATTTTGTGTTAAAACTATTTCTTACTAGGCATTACCAACACACCTATTTTCACTGTGTTTTATTTATAACTAGCTGTGCCAGCGGCTCCGATCACGTGGACTACAGAATTATTGTTTATGTATTTTTTTTTAATAAAGGTGAATATTACTTAGTATTAATCTTCTATACTCTATATACATATTATAAAACTCAACGTCTCTCTGTCTGTCTGTTAGTGCGCTTATCCCTCGAGAACCACGTATCCGAATTACGTGTTTTTTTTTCATTCATAGCTATGTTCTCTGGTCGGGTTTTAGTGTATATTTTGTTACTTAAAGTAACATAAGGAATAAGCAGTGACGATAATAGTGAATCAAGTCGGAAAAAAGTTTGGCGCCAGCGCGCTCTCTAGCAATACGCTGTCTAAACCGTTAAAGATGGAACAATATCATGTAGTAAAGAATTTCGTAAAATAAAAATACCTAAAAAAAACTCCGCCGTAGCATATATCTATCTATAACAGAGAAATACTAATAAACGTTTTGGTGGTGTGCAATTCTAATCTATTATATGAAGTTTCCCCGATGTAGTCATTGCTAACGGTTTAATCTACTATGTTATCTGGTATCGGTAGGCCCATACTTTTTTAACTATTTCCCGACAATGTCTTTACTTGCTTTTCAATTTCAATGAGTAAAATGTGAAAAACTTCGTCATTGAATGTTGTTTGTGAATTAAATGGTAAAAACGCTTATCAGTATTTCTCTGTTATAGATAGATATATGCTACCGCGAAGTTGTTTTTAGGTCTTTTTATTCTACACAATTCTTTACTACATGATATTGTTGCATCTCTAACGGTTTAGACAGCGTATTGCAAGAGAGCGCGCTGGTGGCAAATTTTTTTCCGACTTGAGTAATTATTATCTTTACTGTTTATTCCTTATGTTACTTTACGTAACGAAATATGTACTTAAACCTGGCCAGAGAACAAAGCTATGAATTAAAAAAAAAACACGTAAATCGGATACGTGGTTCTCGAGTGATAAGCGCACCAACAGACATACAAACAGAGAGACGTTGAGTTTTACAATATTTATAGATATAGAAGATAATTGTAATTAACAAGTAAAATACAAGCCAAAATTAAATTTTACCATATGTAATGCACTTTCATGTTAACAGAAGTATAAAACGCTTATGGTACATGGCATGTTTAAGAAACAACGAAGCACGTCATCCATGGGGTGATTTTTCAAAGGTTTGATTAAAAAAGTGTGAAGATACCGCGAATAGTCTATAGTGAAAATCCGTTTAGAAAGGAGGGAGGGGGTATAGCGCGTATTCCAGCTGCGCAGTAGCCAGTTTCAGTGTCCAAACAGTTGAGGAAAAATGGGGTAAATATCGGGCCCAAGATACACAGTACCCCTCCGTGCTCCGGCATTTCACTGCTTTTCTGTCAATACGATTATTTTATACAGCGTGAATAGGATTTGAGGTTAACAGGTGCTTTGAGATCTTCGTATACTTCCTCCAACCTATTTTGAGTGCAATTAGACTAAATTTAAATTGGCAAAAGTATTTGACTGACATGAAATGTCATGTGTTTTGAAAATTAAGATATAAACAAACACTTTCATCACTGTTGACCACGTGACTTCGACCACTATATTGGTGTGGGTNTTTTGAAAATTAAGATATAAACAAACACTTTCATCACTGTTGACCACGTGACTTCGACCACTATATTGGTGTGGGTTAGGCCATTGTTTGGTACATGCGCCAAATACAATAATCGGACTACTTCGCATCACGTAGCTTGGACAATGTTTAGCACACTGTTTATATAAATAAGTTTTTTTGGCCTTTTAAGTAGAATAAGGAAATACAATTTTATGAAAACATTTTTTTAATAACATAAACACTTGTTTTGGAAACAAAACAAAGACACACTCACGTCAGTTATATTCATGACATTTTTACATATGTGATAGCAGAACGTAAACAGTCGTTGGTGATATGCAGGAGAATTAAATATATTCTACAGCATTAGTAAAACCCAGGATCTTTGAGCCACCAATAATATACCAATCATTTTTCTTAAACGATGGACATTATCATTTTGTAAGGTGACTAGAGCGGTAGCAGCCAAAGGAACAGGCATTTTCCGGAATCATCTGCAACGAATTGCGAGGAGTACAGTCCACAGTGCCTAATAACACGTAACGCGATACCTAGCAGTATAGACTACTCATGGTAAAGTGAGCACTTTTGAAAGCGCTCTTATTTGGAATAATCGTCAATAAATATAATTTTTTCATTTTAGCCATAGACATAAACTTTTGAGTTGGGTTGAATATACACATTGGGTGTATTACGCACATGGCCATGTTTATTTAAAAAGGTGGTTAGACGATAAAATATAGCTGAAAGAAAAAGTTTACTAGGGTCTCAAAAGTGCTCACGTTACCGTGAACATCCTATAGTAGGAATTGCATGCAAAATACACCAGCAAAGTGATCAACTAATTGGGGATATCACGTGTGCCTATGAAAAAAGGGAGAGGGGTGTATTAATATTGTACTTTCCTCTGATGTAGGATGAAAGGAGCTAACCGAAAGGTCATAGCTAGTATTAACACTTGATATTTTTAGTTCAGCCGGAAATCCTCTCTATACGACGAGCAACTCGGATTTGGTTGTATTAGTTTTGTTCCACAGAACGCCAAAAGGTGGCTCTGCCTCACAGCACCACCACGTGGGTTGTAAAATGAAATTCAGATTGTAACCCAGTTCACAAGCTTCAGTCAATTAGCCAATTGGAAAAGCGGCCTTGAAAAGCGTAGTTAACATTGAAATTAGGATCAGCAGAATGTCTCAGCACATTGCATGTCTTGAATATCTGGCAATAAGGCTTCGTGTCATTCAATGTCTGCTAAATTACAATACGCCACACTCTGTGACCTCTTTGACACTTGAAATGATCGAAATCGCTGCATATTAAGAGGTCAAGGGACATGCATGCATATTTTTGTTAATTGTCGCTAGCAGAAATACGTTGAAGGTACTTTGAAAATAGGCAGCCTTAAAATGTATTTTCCATTAAGTACGTTCGTTTTGCTAGACCGCATTTCTCACCAATTCCGTGGGTCAAAATTAAAAATATATAATTGTACGACGTAGAAACATGTTTCTGATATAACTTATCAGCCTACTATCCTCTATGTGGGTGGAAATAATGTTTAAAGAAGTTGTTTAATTTTAACATGGTACGTAGTCATTGACGTATCGTTGACAGCAGTATAATTAGTGATGGGTCCAGGAAAATATGCAATAGTAGTGTCAAAAATAAACAAATGTCTTACCCGGGACTCGAACACGGGAAACCTCGTAATATAAGCTGGCACGCATTCGATGCATTACTGAGAGAGGATTCGGAGGTTGAAGTCGGTAGATTACTCCCTTAAATATGACACATAGACATTATTTTCTTTTTTAGTGCTATTTTACTAAATTTCCTAGTAAGAGGTTAGTATATAATGCTTCCAACAGGTACCATTAGCATACATTTTTTGGTTGAATTTGGTTTAATGTGTAAAATATATGACATACTTATCTAAATTATTTGTATTGCCACCATTTTAAAAATTAGTGTCTAACCCACTTAAATAATCCACGTTTACATGACCTTCTGTATAATATCCCCTTCCTCTTTCCAACCCAAAAAAAATTCAAGGAAATAACTAGAAATATTTACTGCTTTTGTTATTCAATTTGTTACAAAAGTCATCTATTACTTAGTAGTGTGTATTCAAACAATTTGTTTAGTTCTATTAACTTCGTTTGGTAAAATGAAATGTGTTTAACATATGATAATGCTAGTATTATTCGAACATACTAGGAAATGACAAAGACATTTTTATTTTAAATTAATTTTTTTTCATAAAACATTTTAAGGATATTGACGGTCCTTTGATGAATGTTGTGGACCAATACCTATACGTTATAGAAAAATATGTTCAATTAAGCATAAAACAGGAAAATTGACTAATTACCTCATTTTCGAGACAAAATTTACTGCCATATGTTTTGCATACTGTTTGAAAATCTCTTTCCCTATTATTGTCACGTCGAAATTTTTACTTCTTCTGGCGTGTGACTGCATTCTAAACTATAATCAGTGATATCAGTAAGTGAAATAATAGTCACTGAAAGTCAGTTAAAATGGTGTTCTGAACTGGCCAATCAGTCGTCGAATGAACGGGGGATCAGTGTCACGGTACGCTATTCTTGACTTGTCTGTACGTACGACATAACACTTGTAGGGACATGCATAATACGCATTATTATTTGGTGTTGGCATCACGCGCTCTCAGAAGATTACTACACTCGTTACTTTTTTTTTTTTTTCATTACTCATTGTTCCATCTTTATCGAAAATTCATTGACTTTTGGAAAGAGTTTAATGGCATGGTCTCATACAAGTTGACTCGCACAAACGCACACAAGCCGACTCAAGTCCGAAACCCCGTGCACCGAATGCTGGCGTCTAGCCAACTACGCGAAGGAGATCGTCAATTTTCCCACTTAAATTTGAGCAAAAATGCAGTGGCAAACGAACAACTATCACTTTGCCATGTTAAAATACTGCATTATTTGGTAATAAATGTGCATCGTGCGTTTAAACCGATTTACAAAGTTTAAAACTATACCTGTTCGTATATTACCAATGCGCGTCACAAACCAAACTTGAAATCACTGAAATTAAACCAACTTGACACCCAATAAGCAACAAATTTCTTGTAAAGTGATTTTCATTGGTTGCTAGTGATTTGGCTTAATTTTCACTCCTTCAGTATTGGGGTGGGTATGTTTACAGTAAAACGTTTTTCTTTTTTTTAATAAAGGAAAGAGTGTAAACTAGTTGCCAAGAAAACCATAAATTATTTAAAGAAAAGAGATGGAATATTCAAATTGGTTTATTATTTTAATTTGAAGAACTTACGCAAGTGAAATATATCGGAAAAATAAGTTTTACTAAACGTAACTTTCTCATCCGGTTTCGGGGTATTCATTTCAGATAATGGCATCTGACAATGCGCGTTGAAAGTTCATACTGAAAAACAATTCGCCTTCAGCTATTCTCTATTCTAGGAAAAGTTTGACTTACAAAAATACGTGAATAATTCCATGCCAGCTGTTTTAAGAGATTTTTTGCAAAAAAAAAAAAAAAANAGTTTGACTTACAAAAATACGTGAATAATTCCATGCCAGCTGTTTTAAGAGATTTTTTGCAAAAAAAAAAAAAAAAGGAAAGTCCGTTATTATTTATTCATGTTTTAATACTGGAAAAAATCGTATATTTACAAAAGNAAAAAAAAAAAAAAAGGAAAGTCCGTTATTATTTATTCATGTTTTAATACTGGAAAAAATCGTATATTTACAAAAGTGTGACCTTCATGATTTGTACAAGTCTGTTTATGTACAAGAATAAATCAACACCAGGCACGAAAAACAGCAAGTGTGGAGTAAATAAACACAAATACTTTAAACGGTAAACTGACTACTTTTGAGAGCCCTGCTTGAGGACTGCTCGTATGCACAGCGCATATTCTTCCGCTGTGTAAACAATTAACATTGTTATGCACCTGATCACTTTATTAATGCGTCAGTCATGCGAAACTGTGAAATTATTAGGAAAGTGAATATTTTGCAAATAAGTTAATTATTAAACGTGAGTGCATTTAATAACATAAATCAGAAGAAATAATTTCAGTATTCACAAATGTTCGCCCGAAACGTTAAACTCAACATTGCTACATAACATTACTTTCACTCAGTCTTTGCCAACTTTACTGGGCGCATACCAGTACGCGAGCCCGTTTAAAATACATGCAGTTGGGGGCAGTGACATTTTTCAAAGGCTAATTTCATAAGTGCTCGGTTGATCGTGAAACGCCTGTACAGGCAGTTGTGAAGAAACTAACTACGTGGGGGACAGTGGACTGACTGACCTTGATGCCGTTGATGTACCACGCCAATGTGGCGGGCGGGAACGACCGCACGGACGTGCAGTTGGCGTTCACGTAGCTGCCGACGATGTACGAAGGCAGGACGCCTTCGATTACCGGCCCGTCGTGCGGCAGAGCTGAAACCACACACACCAATCCAAGATACGTTCTTTGAATGCTACTTGTCATGCGGTTAAGTGACACTGTCAAAAAAAATACGTTCAAAGCTTTCAGTATATCAAAAAAACAATTTTCTTGACGTTGTAATCCTGCTTTAATTCAAGTGGAATATCAAAGAAACGTATGTTTGTGTTGTTAATTTTTTTCATTGTACAATTTCGGTTTTATGGAAATATTAATTTTCATTATAGAAAGGAAAAAAAAAATATGATTGAGCTTGTTTCCTTTACAGTAAAGAAGTGTTGCTGTATATCAAAGAAAAGGGTAAAGTTACATTATAACTTTTCTTTCGTTCTTTGTAGTATTAAGTACCTGACGAAGCTTTCTAAATCCTACATTACCAAACAACAAATTCCTTATATCATAGGCATAATTGTTTAACCTTAAAAATTTTGTAACTGAATTTATCACAATGAATACAGCTGGACTATAATAATGACCGTGCAATGTTATCATTTTCTATATACATAAATATAAATAAATGTATATATATAATAATCTGGCTTGTAGCAAGCGTACTTTGTAGGGGCTCATTTTTAACGATGCATTTTTTTTTGCGTAAGTAAACAAAGTATTTGTTTGTAGCAAATAGCGTGGTTTAGAGCGTGATTAAGTGAAAAATTACTTCGGAGTTACGACATTGCAAACCCGTGTCGCTAAGTAAACGCAAATGATGATAGTTNTGATTAAGTGAAAAATTACTTCGGAGTTACGACATTGCAAACCCGTGTCGCTAAGTAAACGCAAATGATGATAGTTAAAACATATATAGGAAAATAAGTCAAGACTAGCTGTTTTAATAGATACTTAAAACATAAAATTTATTCCTAAGGAATCCAGTAAAGAGTTTTACCAAACTAAACGAAACAACTCACCAGAAACGAAAGAACGAGCTACAGCGAAAAGACAATGCTTACAAAAACACGCATACATCTCAAGATGACCTAGCAAAGACAACGCAGACGAGCACTGGGGCGAAGAAAAACACGTAAGCTCAAAATATATGACACTACGAGGACAGCAGAGAAGAACACACGCGTTTTCTTTGTGAACCAGTAACGACGTTTCGTAGCGACGTTTCGGCAAATGGCGTTTGTTCCAACCTTTCTCGCCATTTTTTTATATCGTTTAGTTTGGTAGAACTCTTGATTGAATTCTTCGTGGAATTATTTTATATTTTAAGTACCTGTTGACGACAACTAGTCTTGACCTGTTTTACTGTACGTTTTTAATCTCATCCTCGGTTTTTTCTTTGGCGACAAGGGCTCTACGATAGCGTATGTCCGAAATAATTAATTTACAATGATTTAATTGTAAGATACTTAAGGTCTTAAATATAGTGCACTGATTATGTTNATCCTCGGTTTTTTCTTTGGCGACAAGGGCTCTAAGATAGCGTATGTCCGAAATAATTAATTTACAATGATTTAATTGTAAGATACTTAAGATCTTAAATAGAGTGCACTGATTATGTTACTATATCCGTAATTATCCGTAAATATATTCAATAATGGGTAGTTTATCTCTTTATTCACGTGATATAGTAATTATGTGTGTTATAAAGATTATTGTAATGAAGTTATATTTTCTCATGATATTACAAAGAATATTATTATTCTTGTTGTGATCAGTGTTCCTACTGATAAGATGGTTTCGTAATGTATATAGACCTGGGCATTCTGCATATCGTCACGGCATTCCGGCTAATCCAAGATAGTGTAGGGGAAGAATGTTAAATTAACAGATTAACCAATTAGTATTTGAAAAAATTGCGTTTTAATTTCATAATGTCTTTTCATTGTGTAAATGAAGTGTTCCATTGACTTAAGTTAGCTATTATTGAGAGTAGAACACCTAATGATAAAACGGAACATTAAATGCAGCGACAAACAAACAATAATCACTTTGCCACGTAAAAATACTACGTAAAAACAAAAGCATCATCTAATAAAGAAAATAATTTTTAAATAATAATTCCAATTCTATTCTCCCAGTAAAAAAATTTCACAGTGTGAAAAATTTTCAAATACATTCAAGATTACTTGATAAAATTTGTTGGAAGGAAACATTGGATGGCCGTATTTCGACTTCAAATGTTATTGTCAAACATAGTTGAGGAAGAAAATTTGACAGTGTAACAGGGACTTTAGTGACGCATTTAGTTCATGAAGTGGCCGCAACAGCGCTGTACCAAACTAGTGCTGTTAGCATTGCTGGTATAGTATAACACCTCAGAGATATGAACGTCATTTTCCCATTTTAAGAAAAAAATTTAATTCCCCTCCCTATGTTTGCCATATTAAACAGCACTTCTTTGGTAGCAGCGCTCTGTGGTTAGGTTCATGAACTAAATGTGTCAACAAGGGCGTCAACTTTTCAAGCTAGTGTCCAGACCTGCCTTCTACGGCCGCGGGTGTAACCATAGACCACAGATGAGGCAGACAGATTATTTGTCTTCTGTGAATGTATCCAACATTAACCTACTACATAGCAACACAACTCTCAAAGTGACATGGTCAACAATGATGAACGTATTTATACCTTAATTTTTAAATGACAAGCATTATAATATTATAAAAAGACTTTAACCATTTTGAATTTAAATAAACTGCTACACAAATTGGTTAGAGGAAGTACACAAACATCTCAAAGCACTTGTTCACTACTCAGTGTTCTAACCTCAAATCCAATCCACGCCGTTTTTGCTAGTCGTGTTGGCATAGAAGATGTTCAATGTTGGGACTCGGAGACTGGTTGTGCGCAGCCAGCTAGATCCATATACCTCATCTTTAGTCTNGAGAAGCAGTTCAATGTTGGGACTCGGAGACTGGTTGTGCGCAGCCAGCTAGATCCATATACCTCATCTTTAGTCTATGGGTATAACTCTAAACCGCCGAGTTTACAAGTAAGCCTAACACGTAACTAGGGTAGCAGTAATTCTGATCTTTTAGCATAAATAATACTGAAAATAAACCGTTTAAAAATTACTCTATATAAAAGATATTGTTTGTTTGCTGGACGTAATTTTCAGTTTCCCGTGGATCCGTCGTGCAGCGAGGCAACTGACTTAAGATTGTTCAAGGGCCCCTGCATTTTTTCTGCATTTTTAAGAAATGTTGTGGTTTTGCGATACAATATCCTCAAATATTTGATAAAAATGCCTAATAAGTTTTAAAAAAAATCTCGCGTAATTTTTTTTTACTCGAATTATGAGCATTGAAACCTTAACATTTGTGCCAAACAAATTTTAAAAATTTACGCGAGCACAATGTTTGTTTCAGCAAAAAAAATTTTTTTTTAGATTTAAGAACGCCACGAAGAAGTTTTTTTGGAGTGTGGCGTTTTGTTCGTCTGGGATTAGGGATTAACTTCTGGCTATTTTGTATTTCAGTTTTACTGTAAAACTTAAAATAAAATTATGGCCAAACCACTGGAAGAAATTCCATGAAATTTTTTCGACTAATTCTAATGACATTAAAAATAATTTGATCTATAACCAAACATAATAATTGTGTAAAATTTTTAAATTTGTATGAAAATACGTATTAATAAGATTTTTTTAAATGATCCGTCATTAATTTGTGAAAATTAATTTTTAATGGTTTTTTGATACTTTAAACAATGTAACATTTGATGTAATAAAACAGAATATTATAAAATATCTTAAAAACTCTTTTTCGCTTTTGAGAAGCCTTAGGTGTTATTTTGCAGTTCCCTACTTATTTCTCCCTAAGACCTACCACTATTGCACAGTCCAATGATGGTCGTTGTTTGCACCACTCCAGCGCAGAGTCTATGAGTACAAAGAGACGTGTGTTTACTTCTATGAGAGCGTACACATTGTCTTATTGGTTTCGTGGGGCTCTGGAAACAGGACTTGTGTCTGATTGGCCACTGTATGCTGCGAAAAGTTTCTTATTGGCTGGGCTACCCGCTGGCGAGTAAGTTAGCAGGCGCTGCTTGGCAAACGGCGCTCCAACATTTGTGGTGGCCAATGACTCCAGTTGGCTGGCGTGTGTGGCTGGATGTCGCGGTATAAGCGTATTACACTTCTGTAATCTTAATTATTCTAAGACAATGCTTTAGACACGCAGTTAGTAGAGACCTGAAAAATTCGCTCTTTCATTTCGGGACAAGCTAGATGTCAAAACCTCGTACGTTTGTATTGCTTATGTTTTTGGTCCACCCGTTAGTTTACATATCCTGGGTAACTCTCGGCCAATAATAGACACACAATAAAATGCATACCAAATCACCGCCTTCCGCTAATTCAAGAAGCAACCAATGAACAGTGATCATAGCACAATTTTACACACGACATTGGAGTATAGCCTACAGGTCATTGAACTCGCGAAATTTTCAGGTGTCTAGCAATTAGTAGCCAGAGGAAGACTGCAGGTTTGCACGTGGTACGTCGAGGTCTAACCCGCGTGGGATTATTTCCCCAGAAAATCAGGTTCCTGTACCTGTCGCCATACAAAACGTTTATACCTTCAGTTGAACCTGAATTTCTGTAAACCAGGTTTCGGAAATTAGAGTTAGAGTGCAGTATGAACGCCGCGAGAGTGCAGTTTCGACATATCTCGAAACTAAGATTTGTAATTCATTTTTCGCCTCGAATATTAGGTTTCCTGTGCAGTATAAAACCACAAAACGTCGGTTTCGTTTGCATATATGGCGTGCAATATACTGTTGGGATTCGCTGAAGAGCAAAACAAACAAGTAGTTTCATTAAGAAGAATTTGTCTAAATGGAGAGCGTTAATGTATGTATTTTGGTGTGAGTACGCAAATAACTACGACGCAATATATGTGGAGCATCATAAAAAAGTCATGAAATACAACTTTTTGTTTATGCTTTATAAAGCAATGTATGACAATTTAATTAACTTTTAAGTGATATTTATTGTTTTTCTGTAGAATGTATTTCCTTTTCGTATCAGCATAACAAAAATATTTAAAACTTTCTTTATTATTTTGATTTCAGCGATTTATGGCATAAATTATCGCACGAAAGACAAATTTGCAAAACTTAGTTTCATGTTTTGGTATAAACACTTTACTAAAAACCTTTGTTTGAAAAGTTGGGTTTCCGAAACTGAGGTTTCGGCTTAAGGTATAAACGTAGGCCTACTGGCAGTGAACCAGAATCGTTTGTGTAGTATTTTTCCCGAAAAAACTTTGTTAATACTCTTAAATTGAGCATTTTTTATACGTTCATAATATACATTCACAAGAATGTCTGCTGGATCCACTGGTCAACTCTAAATTCCAGCGAGAACTTGACTTAAGCTACTATGTAAATATATGTGTATACATGCATTAGGCTATACATCCATTAGGCTGCTCTATGCATAAAACTATTCCTCATAAATGGGTTTTCAGTTGTTTATTAAAAAACTGGTTTTCAATGAACACGTGTTAATTTCAAACATATCTGCTAGCTGCTACTGTGTATTAGTTTTGCGCGCATAAATATGCTTATTGTCTTATAACGCTATTAGTTGATTTCGTTTCCCAGCTATTCGTGTCACGCGATCCGTATATTAAGAAACGCTGTAAAATGTTTTCACCTCTGCATGTGGAAATGCTATGGGGTCATCGAGATTTTATAAAAATCTTGGCTGGTGCGTTTTTACGGATTAAGGATTAAAAATGCGAGGTTTAATTTCATTCGCAAGTGCTAACTGCAAAATAACTAAAGCTTTTATATTTTTTGAATAAACGTTTTAACGCATACAGGTCGTTCAGTTCCTTGCTGTGTAGGTTAAAATACAATTTAATACAGAAAATAGAAAATGGTGATTTTGTTTTCACGTCTTACTCTTTGTGAGTGACAATTAAAATTGAGTTATATTTCTTTTTTGTAAGNTGATTAAGTGAAAAATTACTTCGGAGTTACGACATTGCAAACCCGTGTCGCTAAGTAAACGCAAATGATGATAGTCAAAACATATATAGGAAAATAAGTCAAGACTAGCTGTTTTAATAGATACTTAAAACATAAAATTAAATCCTAAGGAATCCAGTAAAAAGTTTTACCAAACTAAACGAAACAACTCACAAGAAACGAAAGAACGAGCTACAGCGAAAAGACAATGCTTACAAAAACACGCGTACATCTCAAGATGACCGAGCAAAGACAACGCAGACGAGCACTGGGGCGAAGAAAAACACGTAAGCTCAAAATATATGACACTACGAGGACAGCAGAGAAGAACACGCGCGTTTTCTTTGTGAACCAGTAACGACGTTTCGTAGCGACGTTTCGGCAAATGGCGTTTGTTCCAACCTTTCTCGCCATTTTTTTATATCGTTTAGTTTGGTAGAACTCTTAATTGAATTCTTCGTGGAATTATTTTATATTTTAAGTACCTGTTGACGACAACTAGTCTTGACCTGTTTTACTGTACGTTTTTAATCTCTTCCTCGGTTTTTTCTTTGGCGACAAGGGCTCTACGATAGCGTATGTCCGAAATAATTAATTTACAATGATTTAATTGTAAGATACTTAAGGTCTTAAATATAGTGCACTGATTATGTTACTAGGATTCCTAATTATCCGTAAATATATTCAGTAATGGGTAGTTTATCTCTTTATTCACGTGATATAGTAATTATGTGTTATAAAGATTATCGTAATGAAGCTATATTTTCTCATGATATTACAAAGAATATTATTATTCTTGTTGTGATCAGTGTTCCTACTGATAAGATGGTTTCGTAATGTATATAGACCTGGGCATTCTGTATATCGTCACGGCATTCCTGCTAATCCAAGATAGTGTATGGGGAAGAATTTTAAATTAACTGATTAACCAATTAGTATTTGAAAAAATTGCGTTTTAATTTCATAATGTCTTTTCATTGTGTAAATGAAGTGTTCCATTGACTTAAGTTAACTATTATTGCTAGTACAACACCTAATGATAAAACGGAAGATTTAATGCAGCGACAAACAAACAATAATCACTTTGCCACGTAAAAATACTACGTAAAAACAAAAGCATCATATAATTAAGAAAATAATTTTTAAATAATAATTCCTATTCTATTCTCCCAGTAAAAAAATTTCACAGTGTGACAAATTTTCAAATACATTCAAGATTACTTGATAAAATTTGTTGGAAGGAAAAATTGGATGGCCGTATTTCGACTTCAAATGTTATGGTCAAACATAGTTGAGGAAGAAAATTTGACAATGTAACAGGGACTTTAGTGACGCATTTAGTTCATAAAGTGGCCGCAACAGCGCTGTACCAAACCAGTGCTGTTAGCATTGCTGGTGTACTATAACACCACAGAGATATGAACGTCATTTTCCCATTTTAAGAAAAAAATTTAATTCCCCTCCCTATGTTTGCCATATTAAACAGCACTTCTTTGGTAGCAGCGCTCTGTGGTTAGGTTCATGAACTAAATGTGTCAACAAGGGCGTCAACTTTTCAAGCTAGTGTCCAGACCTGTCTTCTACGGCCGTGGGTGTAACCAAAGACCACAGATGAGGTAGACAGATTATTTGTCTTCTGTGCATGTATCCAACATTGACCTACTACCTAGCAACACAACTCTCAAAGTGACATGGTCAACAATGATGAACGTATTTATACCTTAATATTTAAATGACAAGCATTTTAATATTATAAAAAGACTTTAACCATTTTGAATTTAAATAAACTGCTACACAAATTGGTTAGAGGAAGTACACAAACATCTCAAAGCACTTGTTCACTACTCAGTGTTCTAACCTCAAATCCAATCCACGCCGTTTTTGCTAGTCGTGTTGGCAGAGAAGCAGTTCAATGTTGGGACTCGGAGACTGGTTGTGCGCAGCCAGCTAGATCCATATACCTCATCTTTAGTCTATGGGTATAACTCTAAACCGCCGAGTTTACAAGTAAGCCTAACACGTAACTAGGGTAGCAGTAATTCTGATATTTTAGCATAAATAATACTGCAAATAAACCGTTTAAAAATTACTCTATATAAAAGATATTGTTTGTTTGCTGGACGTCATGTTCAGTTTCCCGTGGATCCGTCGTGCAGCGAGGCAACTGACTTAAGATTGTTCAAGGGCCCCTGCATTTTTCTGCAATTTTAAGACATTTTGCGATTTTTGCGATACAATATCCTCAAATATTTGATAAAAAATGCCTAATAAGTTTTAAAACAAATCTCGCGTAATTTTTTTTTACTCGAATTATGAGCATTGAAACCTTAACATTTGCGCCAAACCAATTTTAAAAATTTACGGGATCACAATGTTTGATTTCAGCAAAAAAAAAAAAAATTTTTTAGATTTAAGAACGCCACGAAGAAGTTTTTTTGGAGTGTGGCGTTTTGTTCGTCTGGGATTAGGGATTAACTTCTGGCTATTTTGTATTTCAGTTTTACTGTAAAACTTAAAATAAAATTATGGCCAAACCACTGGAAGAAATTCCATGAAATTTTTTCGACTTATTCCAATGACATTAAAAATTAATTTGATCTATAACCAAACATAATAATTGTGTAAAAATTTAAAATTAGTATAAAAATACGTATTAATTAGAATTTTTTAAATTTTCCATCATTAATTTGTGAAAATTAATTTTTTTATGGTTTTTTGAAACTTTAAACAATGTAACATTTGATGTAATAAAACAAAATATTATAAAATATCTTAAAAACTCTTTTTCGCATTTGAAAAGCCTTAGGTGTTATTTTGTAGTTCCCTACTTATTTCTCCCTAAGACCTACCACTATTGCACAGTCCAATGATGGTCGTTGTTTGCACCACTCCAGCGCAGAGTCGATGAGTACATAGAGACGTGTGTTTCCTTCTATGTGAGCGTGCCCATTGTCTGATTGGTTCTGCGGGGCTCTGGAAACAGGACTTGTGTCTGATTGGCCACTGCATGCTGCGAAAAGATTTTAATTGGCTTGGCTGCCGGCTGGCGAGTAAGTTAGCAGGCGCTGCTTGGCAAACGGCGCTCCAACATTTGTGCTGGCCAATGACTCCAGTTTGCTGGCGTGTGTGGCTGGATGTCGCGGTATAAGCGTATTACACTTCTGTAATATTAATTATTCTAAGACAATGCCTTAGACACGCAGTTAGTAAAGACCTGAAAAATTCGCTCTTTCATTTCGGGACAAGCTAGATGTCAAAACCTCGTACGTTTGTATTGCTTATGTTTTTGGTCCACCCGTTAGTTTACATATCCTGGGCAACTCTGGGCCAATAATAGACACACAATGAAATGCATACCAAATCACCGCCTTCCGCTAATTCAAGAAGCAACCAATGAACAGTGATCATAGCACAATTTTACACACGACATTGGAGTATAGCCTACAGGTCATTGAACTCGCGAAATTTTCAGGTGTCTAGCAATTAGTAGCCAGAGGAAGACTGCAGGTTTGCACGTGGTACGTCGAGGTCTAACCCGCGTGGGATTATTTCCCCAGAAAATCAGGTTCCTGTACCTGTCGCCATACAAAACGTTTATACCTTCAGTTGAACCTGAATTTCTGTAAACCAGGTTTCGGAAATTAGAGTTAGCGTGCAGTATGAACGCCGCGAGAGTGCAGTTTCGACGTATCTCGAAACTATGATTTGTAATTCATTTTTCGCCTCGAATATTAGGTTTCCTGTGCAGTATAAAACCACAAAACGTCGGTTTCGTTTGCATATATGGCGTGCAGTATACTGTTGGGATTCGCTGAAGAGCAAAACAAACAAGTAGTTTCATTAAGAAGAATTTGTCTAAATGGAGAGCGTNTATACTGTTGGGATTCGCTGAAGAGCAAAACAAACAAGTAGTTTCATTAAGAAGAATTTGTCTAAATGGAGAGCGTTAATGTATGTATTTTGGTGTGAGTACGCAAATAACTACGACGCAATATATGTGGAGCATCATAAAAAAGTCATGAAATACAACTTTTTGTTTATGCTTTATAAAGCAATGTATGACAATTTAATTAACTTTTAAGTGATATTTATTGTTTTTCTGTAGAATGTATTTCCTTTTCGTATCAGCATAACAAAAATATTTAAAACTTTCTTTATTATTTTGATTTCAGCGATTTATGGCATAAANTTCCTTTTCGTATCAGCATAACAAAAATATTTAAAACTTTCTTTATTATTTTGATTTCAGCGATTTATGGCATAAACTATTGCACGAAAGACAAATTTACAAAACTTAGTTTCATGTTTTGGTATAAACACTTTACTAAAAACCTTTGTTTGAAAAGTTGGGTTTCCGAAACTAAGGTTTCGGCTTACGGTATAAACGTAGGCCTACTGGCAGTGAACCAGAATCGTTTGTATAGTATTTTTCCCGAAAAAACTTTGTTAATACTCTTAAATTGAGCATTTTTTATACGTTCATAATATACATTCACANTAGTATTTTTCCCGAAAAAACTTTGTTAATACTCTTAAATTGAGCATTTTTTATACGTTCATAATATACATTCACAAGAATGTCTGCTGGATCCACTGGTCAACTCTAAATTCCAGCGAGAACTTGACTTAAGCTACTATGTAAATATATGTATATACATGCATTAGGCTATACATCCATTAGGCTGCTCTATGCATAAAACTATTCCTCATAAATGGGTTTTCAGTTGTTTATTAAAAAACTGGTTTTCAATGAACACGTGTTAATTTCAAACATATCTGCTAGCTGCTACTGTGTATTTNGTTGTTTATTAAAAAACTGGTTTTCAATGAACACGTGTTAATTTCAAACATATCTGCTAGCTGCTACTGTGTATTAGTTTTGCGCCCATAAATATGCTTATTGTCTTATAACGCTATTAGTTGATTTCGTTTCCCAGCTATTCGTGTCACGCGATCCGTATATTAAGAAACGCTGTAAAATGTTTTCACCTCTGCATGTGGAAATGCTATGGGGTCATAGAGATTTTATAAAAATCTTGGCTGGTGCGTTTTTACGGATTAAGGATTAAAAATGCGAGGTTTAATTTCATTCGCAAGTGCTAACTGCAAAATAACTAAAGCTTTTATATTTTTTGAATAAACGTTTTAACGCATACAGGTCGTTCAGTTCCTTGCTGTGTAGGTTAAAATACAATTTAATACAGAAAATAAAAAATGGTGATTTTGTTTTCACGTCTTACTCTTTGTGAGTGACAATTAAAATTGAGTTATATTTCTTTTTTGTAAGNAAAATGGTGATTTTGTTTTCACGTCTTACTCTTTGTGAGTGACAATTAAAATTGAGTTATATTTCTTTTTTGTAAGAATAAAATTTCCTCAAATAAATTTTAGTTGATATATTTGGGAAATTGTCTTTGTAAGTAAACTGTTTATAAATCAAAGTTATAATTCAAGCTATGGTTGCGGAGAAGAAAAAATTTGTATTGCTTTGTAATTTTAAACTTCGGGTTGAAATTTCTTGTACGTTGTAAAAATGACAAAAATTTAGAAATATAATGGGAGTACAAAAACCGAGACCAGTAAGTTATTTTCACATTATACATTTTCTTTTGTTTCTAGCTGCACATAAAATATCGCGTTTACGCAAAATCCACCGAAATATATTCCTGTAATGGTTCCGGAAGAGAGAGAAAATCAACATCACACTGTTGTTATTTTCGAAGACAAGTAATTGCCTTTCATACAACAACAGATGTGGCAAAAGCAAACAATTGCGGATGTCGGTATACGAAAAAATTTTCTACATTGCTGTTTAAATAAGGACGAACATGAGTTATCATATAAATAGCTTACTAATTAATTTTGTGCTACCGGGATTAGAAGAAAACAAAGCGTCTTTTAAGCGAATTGGAGAATAATATTTATAATACAAATTAATGCAGTGTTTGGCAGAATACGAATACGAGGTCATATAAAATCTTGGCATACAAGAGCGTGTCTCTACAATCACTGATATTCTTATATATGTGTAATTTATATTACCACTGAAATACATTTTTATAATTGTCTTAATACGTTTCTCCAAGAAACATTATTTGCNTATGTGTAATTTATATTACCACTGAAATACATTTTTATAATTGTCTTAATACGTTTCTCCAAGAAACATTATTTGCTGCAGAATAATGTTTCTCCAAGTAATAGTATTTGCTGCAGAATAATTCAAAATTACATTTATTCAACGTATTATGCCATGAAAACATATATTTACATCATTTTCACATGAAAAAGCTTTAGTTTTTAAAAAAAATTTAATAAAGTTTCTCCTTAATATGCATATTAACCTTTAGTAGATTTTTTATGAGTGTTTCTGTCGTATCCTATCCAGTCAGTTGTTTACTGATTCCTTGACGTCTTTTTCTACCCTGGGATCGTACTTATCGGACATACGTGATCTCGCACCTTCAAAGTCCTTATCTTTCCGACTAGAACATCCGCCAAATCTACGTGTTCGAGATTCACAATCCCTGAAGATGGGCAAGAAGATCTCCAAGGCACTTCAACCCTGTGTTCTTGCGTCCATTGAGAGTTGAAATTGTCTCCACTGTAACCCACGGTAGATCTGAGCTGCAAGATTACTGCGTTGCAGCGTGTGTGAAAAGCGGGTTTTTACCACGGAACACCTATCACCTGCATTAGTAACACCAGTTATTGCATACTATATGGCAGGGTCATTCAAGAAATTTGGTCACTTCACTTCTTTATTATAAAATATTTAAATATCGCGTGAACAAAAACCAATAAAAACATGCACTTATAAACTAACATAAAAAACGTATTCCAAAAGCACATATAAAATAAACCACGACAGATGTTCAATCGTTACAAAGGCACAAGTTATATTTTTATCACATGAAATGGTGTACACATTAAATCTGGATCATATTAGTTGTTCTTGATCTACTGACGTATCAAGAAAGAGTACTTCAGGAACTTTTTTTTTTAACATACCAAGAAAAAAATTGGGTTTTCATAACTTTATTTTTGTTCTGTATTCATGCTCCCCGGTTTCCCTTTCGTAGTTTTTAATGTATATGTAATTTCTTCATACTTAATTTGTGTTATTTATTATTTCATTGAGTCTACTGTTTGAAGATGAACTTACAATGATTGAGTCTTTAATTTTTTATCGGGTATATTTCTGTCTGAACAACTAAGGGCTATTATCGAAATAATTGACAAAGGAACTGGCACCCAATAAGTTTAGCACACTGTGAAATACGTATGTACATTGACCATCGTCGCATGTTTCTTGCGGAGTTATATCTTAGACAAATTTCATCTTCTATATGTATTACTCAATTTTAATTTTTTTTTTTTTTTTTTTTTAGTTTCTGTTTTCAATTCTGTGGCCGTTGAATAGTGAACTAAGAAGTGGTGTGATGTTATTATTAACCATCATCATGTAGAGCTTCATTAGCTGATGTGTTAGAATGAACATCGCATCACATACATGTAAACCTAAATGGCTCAGAAACGGCGGGATAACGCAGCTATTATTACTTGTGTATAAAACAGGTTGCGTATAAAAAGGCGTTTCGAATAAAGTTCTTGTATTTTACGCCCCGTGATATGCAACTTGCTGTGCACGTGCGTACTGACAGCTGTTGCACTGCGCCTTCTACGACTGCTATTTTGTTTCATGTAATGGCATTTTCTACCACAAGTTTACTGGCATTTTGTGCTTATTTATCCCCACGGATGCAGTGGTTGTTATTTCATTTTAGTCAAACTATTAGGAAACTCCCTGTGACGTCATGTATCCAAAAGAAAATTAACGCAACGAAGACCTTACGGATGACCACAATAACGTTTACGTTATTTCATGATCCTGTTAATATATAGGTTCTCCCAGAACGCGCGCATAAGAACCATGCCACGTGAATCCTGAGTGAAATTGGAGACGAAAATATTAGTGGCAAAATGACGTACGATGACATTTATCGTGCACAATGTGGCAACACAGCACGGAGTTAGTCCCCTCTTACTTTCCACTGATATCCTACTACCACTGTTCTGGCCATCATATCATTGGGCGCGGGTTCAAACCCCGGCCAGTCCGAACATTTTAGGAACGTGTAGTTTACATAACATACATATGAATAGCAGGACACGAAATCAACAAGTATTCGAAGCCCATTTATCACGATTAATGTCATGCCAAGTGTTGCGTTGCACCCTTATCGGCAGTTGAAGTTAAGTGTCTGGAAACTGTTAGGATTGGCAGGGATTTNATGCCAAGTGTTGCGTTGCACCCTTATCGGCAGTTGAAGTTAAGTGTCTGGAAACTGTTAGGATTGGCAGGGATTTGAACCCGCGCCCATTATATGATGGCCATAACAGTGGTAGTACGAAATTAGTGGAGCCCAAGAGAGCACTACCTCCGTGCTGTGTTGTTACACATTGTTAACGAAAAGTGTCATCGTACGACATTTTACCACTAATATTTTCGTCTAAAATTTGGCCCATGATTCACGCGATGTGGTNCAACCCGCGCCCATTATATGATGGCCATAACAGTGGTAGTACGAAATTAGTGGAGCCCAAGAGAGCACTACCTCCGTGCTGTGTTGTTACACATTGTTGACGAAAAGTGTCATCGTACGACATTTTACCACTAATATTTTCGTCTAAAATTTGGCCCATGATTCACGCGATGTGGTCCTTATGCTCGTGTTTTGGGACATCCTGTTTTAAATGATGGTAGCTAGAAAGGCGCGTGCAGAGCTTGAGGTTCTGATGACTCTCCACACCTGTGTCCCAGTCACCGACGTAATCTGGAACTCTGTTGTGATAGCTAGTCAGTTTTATCTTGGCAACGCTGTAAGTTGATGGACACGCACTTTCTGCTGAGCCCAGTGGCGTGCGCACCAAGGTTTTTAATACCCTGTTTTTTTTTTTTGGGTCAGTCAGAAAGTTCAATGTGAGCCGCCAGAGAGAACAGATCGACGATCAGAGGCGACAGCTCGCCTCGTCCTGGTGTAGGGGCAAGCCCCGCCGGGGAGCGAAGTCCGTGAAGGAAGTTGAGGTTGGTTAGTTCCTGTTTAATTTGAATTCGTACGGTGGACGAACGCTGATATAACTGTTCACTTTGAGCGACAACTGAATAGGTAGACCGAGTTAAGCTTTTGCCTTGTTACGTCTGAGTCTTGCCCTAAGAATAGGGAAAATGACAGACGTAATAGATTAAAGTATATCGCAACTTGAATATGTCATTTTTAGTTTAGTTTAAGTTAATTTTGATACGGATAACTATGGATAAGTCATTAATTGTATTTCTTCCCACGAAGTAATTTAGGATTCGGCATTTTGATCTGGCATCTAAGTACTTTTATTTTAAAGCTTTTAATTCAATTTTACATTGTTGGAAATGTAAATGGGTTTTTAAATTGATGGACTGAGGTGAAATTATATGATTACTAACGCGAAAATACGTGATAAGTTCTGTCTTAATCCTTATTGAGTAATGATTTAATTTTTGTATTTATTAATAAACGAAATTTTTTGCTTATATTGAAAATTTGTGTTGGTGCCGTGATTATTATTTTGTAATTATAACATATTACTACTATTTATTTAACACTAGTTCTTATTTATCTCATACTGTGAGACGAATTAGCACAAAATTATAATATGTAAGTGCTCCCAGTCATAACGACAGAAAATACTGTATGGAATGAAGCCTGTTTGAATGGATAATGGGTAGTTCCCACCATTTCCCTCTCGTAGAATTTCTTAGTACAGTGAAGTGAATAAAATGGGACAGTTAATGTGGTTGGTTATCTTCTAATATATATATATATTTATATATACACAGCACATACAAGCTAAATAAAGCAATTTTTTACACGCTAGTGCCATTAGGGTGAGTAGGACTTAGTTTAGAAGATATCCAACTACATTTCCTCTACTATTTTACTCGCTTGACTTTATTAAGAAGATTTACGGGAGAGAAATTTGTAAAAACTACCCAATATCCATTCAAAAATACTTCGTTCCCTATAGGATATATACATATAATATCCATACACACAACGAGTACGAAACATTAGTGACAAACTCCAGGAGTTTTTCCCTAAAGTTATTTTTGGTGAAGCTATGCACCCTCAAAAACATAATTTTTAAAATTATTTTCGTTGGGAACATCACGAACTACTTGTGATTAAACAACCTATCGGTGAATAGTGTTTTGTAGAACAGATATCTTTCACCTGAAAAAATTCGGTTGGTAATACCATCCCCCCTCATCAACAAATTAGAAGTGCTGATTCGTAGCAAAGTGAAGGATGACAAACACAACTTTCCAGGCTGAATTCGTACAACTTGCTGTTACCTGCTTTGCTTTCTCAGATTCAAAGCCATGGAGTAATAATTCCATCACGACAATTTACGACTTTCAAGGTCATGGGCTCTTGGTGGCCTTGGTAACTAGTGCGCTACGCTTGATTAGCTAGGTTGCCAGAACTGTGTTTTAATACCCAGTCACCAACACAATTGATCACTCGGTTGGTAAACAAAGGTTAGTTATGTAGCTTTCCGCGAATTACCATGCGACGTAAAATTCAGGACAGTGTAGGTGTCGTAAGATATGTATTGATGCAAATATTATTCCACTCTTGCTGTTTCAAGAAGATAAAATCTGGAGCTTTTACAGTACACAACAGTATTATGACCTCAGTGGGTCGGCATTCTGACTAAGGTTTCGTTACCCAAGTCTAGTAACCCCACGTCTAGTAACCCTACCGGATCTTTGGGAGTAACTTCGTAGAAAGAGATTCCAACGAATTTCTACTTGGATTTCCGGAAACCAATTTCAGGGCATACGCTGAAAAAATTGTCGCGGAAAAAGGTTAGGATGTTTTATAGCAATAACTTTCCTTCGAGACTAAATAAGGTGAAGTTCCCTTTAAGCTTCGTTCTACAATATTATGGTTGTGGATTCTTATCATGGATGCCGACATAATACACACTCTGAATTATATCTACGAGTAACATGAACATAAGTATCACAAGAAGTGAGTATACAATTGCTATATGAATTTTCCTATAGAAATTCGGTGTTTCATCGGTTTGGTATGAATAATTGTTGTAGTGCACGATTTACGCAGTGAATTGAGGTCCTAGTAGTAATGTGGAGTAGAGAACAAGTACTAGAGACTCAGTAATTAATTTCGGAGTATCTACTTTGGGCGGATCTTCTACCAGTTGTTCTCTGAAATGTACACGGTTTCGACACATGGTTGGAACACTTTTTTTAAGGTAAATATATGCTTTAAGTTTTAGTTTGTCTCCTCTGAACAAGTAACACCTCTACTTGTGTATATTCAATCGAAGCAAAATATTTTTTTTAATGTGCCGTTGGCGATGCGTGATATATCAAGGCAGCGCAATGTCGTTAATACCAGCATATCGCAAGTCACTATTATATGAATCATAAATATAACTTTTTATTATTGGACTATACAGCTGTCCACATATTAAAAATATATGAACTATTATATATTATTTGACACGATACCCTAAAAGCAAGACTATCGTGGTTTATGACATTAAAATAAATGACATTTATAACAGTTTCAAAATAATTATGTAAACAAGGGTATTTTAAATACGAAAACTATGTTGATATGTACACTGAGGAGCCAAAAAACTGGCACATCTGCCTAATATCGTGTAAAGCCCCTGCGAGCACGCAGAAGTGCCGCAATACGACGTGGCATGGACTCGACTAATGTCTGAAGGTATGCAGAAGGCATATTACACCATTAATACTGCAGGGCAGTCCACAAATCCATAGGAGTGCGAGGCGGTGGAGATCTCTTCTGATCAGCACGTTGCAAGGTATCTCAGATATGCTCAATAATGTTCATGTCTGGTGATTTAGGTGGCCAATGGAAGTGTCTAATGTCAGAAGAGTGATACTGAAGTCACTCGATAGAAACTCTCGACATGTGGGGTGTCGCATTGTCCTGCTGGAATTATCCACGTCCATCGGAATGCATAATGGACATGAATGGGTGCAGGTGAGCGGAAGGGATGCTTACTCCTGTCAGAGTCGTATCGAGACGTATCAGGGGTTCTATTTCACGCCAACTACACACGCCCCATACCATGACAGAGCCTCCACCAGCTTGAACAGTCCCCTGTTGACATGTAGGGTCCATGTATTCATGAGGATATCTTCATACTCGTGCACGTCCATCCGCCCTATACAATTGGAAACGAGACTCGTCAGACCAGGCAACGTGTTTCCAGTCATCAACAGTCCAATGGCGGTGTTGGCGGGCCCAGGCGAGGTGTAAAACTTTGTGTCGTGTAGTCAACAACGGTATACGAGTGGGCCTTTGGTTCCGAAAGCCCATATCAATGATGGTCCGCTGAATAGTTCGCACGCTGGTACTTGTTGATGCCCCAGCATTGAAATCTGCGCCAATTTGAGAAAGGGTTGCACGTCTGTCACGTTTAATGATTCTCGTCAGTCGTCGTTTGTCCCGTTCGTTCACGATCTTTTTCCGGCTCCAGCGATGTCGAAGATTTTATGTTTTATCGGATTCCCGATATTCACGGTACACTCGTGAAATGGTCGTACGTGAAAATCCAAATTTTATCGCTACCTTGGAGATGCCGTGTCCCATCTTTCATGCGCCGACTATAACACCACGTTCAAACTCACTTAAATCGTGATAACCTGCCATTGTATCAGCAGTTACCGATCTAGCAACTTTGACAGACGCTTGTTGTCTTATCTAGACGCTCCCGACTACATCGCGTTACTCTGATTGGTTCCATACGTCTGTTATTTGCATAAACACGCCTATACTATTTTTTTGGCTCTCCATTTTAACAGTTAACCATTCAATCCTTTAAAATAAATGCACGTGTAAAATTTTATTGTATGCCAATTCGATCTGTTTTCCGATGTAAGAACTCCATTTATCTTCCTTTTGTTAAGTAATAGCAAAAATAATATCGAGACTGTTTTCCATTGTCAAGTGATAGTTTTTATATGCTTGTTCACAGATAACTGAGCACTTTTGGAAGCCCTAGTTAGGATCGACTAGTAAGCACATAGTGCATTCTTACGCCTCATGTAAAATTAACATTGCCGTGGGCCTGATCTCTTAAATTAACGTGCCGGTCAAATTAAACTGTAAAATTATTAAAAATATAAACAATTTTACAAACTTGTTAATTATAGAATTTACATGCATTACAAACTCAAAGCAAAATGAGTCAGGTCAGTATTTACAAATGTTTAGTGAACTCCTTTAAGTCAACGCCAAGACACGTAACCACATTCCCTCCGTCGTTACTAACTCACCTTGGCGCATACCGCCGACCTACCGTAACATAGTCGGTTGGTTCACCTCTGGTCTGTGGTGCGGGAGGTTCTGGGTTCGAATCTTAGGTAGGGCATGGGCGTTAGTTCAAGTTAGGTCATAAGTTATTTTATGAGCCATCCCCTGATAAGCCTTCAGGTTTAACACTAGGGGACGTTAATAAGCCCCCTTTCTAAACCAATCCAAATGACGCATGCCAGTCAGTGTGCCCGTTATATGCAAGTATTGCCATCAATATACTTTAAAAGTTGGATTTAGAAAGTGCTAAATCAAGTGTGTGGACAACCTTAATCCTCCTTCCGACACAAAAATTGCCAAACCCTATTTTAAGTGTTGTGGCTGTCTTGTGTTCAGAGCGTGGCGCTACCGGCCAGAAGACCACGACCAGATGAAGTCATCACATCACGGCTGGAGAACCGCTACCTGTGATTGGTTGTGCGCGTGTACGGCTAGATGGGGAGGGGGAGGGTGTGAACTCACTCAGTGTGTTTGCCGCTGTCGCCTGTGTTTACGGCGCAGCGACAATGATTCCTGCCGTCACGCGAGTAATTACTGTGCAGCGCCGTGCAAATGTTTGCCGGCGTAATAGAGTGGCTCACAACACGCGCGCATCCCCTTGTGTGCCGAGGGTGGCAGCCCCCTTCTACTACCCCCGAGACCATGCGAGGGCGAGATCCGCTGATGATACCTCACCCCTCGCGGAGACCAGGTGGGCCACGAAAACTTGACGATACCCTTCCTTCCGCCACCTTTCTCTTCTCGTTCCAAATTTTTTTTCCCCCGTTTGGTTACACTGATTGTTTTCGTCCACATGTCACTCTGGTTATTGTCTTCAACGTGTTTCTTGGAGTCGCGGTGGTGCAGTGGCTAGACAACTCGCTTGCCATCTAGACAAACCGGGTTCGATTCCCAGCGTGGCCACTCCCGAATTTTCGCATGTGGGAATCCTGCCTGAAGTTGCCGCCGGTCGGTGGGTTTACTCGAGGATCTCCCGTTTCCCCCACCCTTTCATTCCGCCGATGTTCCATACTTCGCATAACCTTCATCGGCTCTCAAGACCTCGACGTTAAGAGCCGCCCAAATCTCTTCACTCTCTCACTCACTCAATTTTGAAAGTTTCGCAAAGGGAAGGTTTTTCCCACCAGGTTAGCGCTAGTGTTGGCAAGGTACCAGATATGATCTATTTTCTATGTTAAAAAACAGTATAATTGCAATAATTGTTTCTCAAATATAAAATAACTTCATAAATAAATAAAATATTTATATTTTATAATCCACGTAGCTTAAAATTTTAATTAAAAGTTACCTTTTGGAACACTGTGCACCTAGTGGCGGAAATTTTTCCTATGGCAAACTCTCCCATAAAAAATGTCGTTTTGTTCCCAACTTTAGTAGAATTAATCTTACCCTGGTTCTTTTTTTCAGTCTTTTCTTTAATTAACTGTTGAAAATTAAAAAAGAGTAAACTCAAAGCACGATTTTAAGTTATTTAATTTATAAATTTAAATTTGACTACAATAAGTACCATATTCTACAGAAAAAAAGATATTAGGCTACTTTTAAAAAACATAGATAACCGAAGACCCACATTTTACGCACTACTCTAAACGGACATGCATTTTATTATTCGTAGTGACGACAATTCTCGAAATTGAAGGACGCCCTTCTAAAAGAATGCTCCGAGGTACAAGACGAAACTATGTAGTTTTCTATGAGGAAGTAGTAATACATTTTCTGGCTTGAATATAGGCGTAGTATTGGACCGTAGCGCCAAGTAAAGGCAGTGGTAATACAGCTAAACCATTTGCGAAGTATGGCTGTAACAGTGGGAGGGCAGAGCCAACTAGCCATTNAAAGGCAGTGGTAATACAGCTAAACCATTTGCGAAGTATGGCTGTAACAGTGGGAGGGCAGAGCCAACTAGCCATACTCCGGACTACATTGTTGCATTCGTGTGGGCGTGACCTGGTACGAGATGGAATGTAGGCCTTAATAAAGTAGCTAANCTCCGGACTACATTGTTGCATTCGTGTGGGCGTGACCTGGTACGAGATGGAATGTAGGCCTTAATAAAGTAGCTAAGTATAATTTCGTAATATATTTACAATTAACACACACAGAAATGTCTTTCACTGTCTATCATCACTCTCTGTACCATAGTCTTCAGATGACTAGATATATGGACATATTAATCAACTAAATGATTACAAAGTTCCTTTTACAATATTCTGGAACATTCTGAGCGCACCAGTGTCATTTTTTAGCAAAGCATCTCGACCACTACTTCTGTCACATACAGGCAGATAAAAATACTGCAATACTCATCTGCTAACCCCTCGACCAACCCCCGCGCACATGACTCTAATAACTTCCGCAGGTCACCAAATACCTAGGAACACACACCAGCCATCATCGTTCACACATGTACTCTAAATTCTGCCCCCCTCCCCCCGGGGGAGTGCTAAGGGCTCGCGACCGCACCCACGCCAATGCCTTCCGGACCACCCTACACTTAAGCGCGGACAGCGATGACCCCAGTTCAGAATCGAGACGTTTCTCAAAAGGTGAGACGATTCCAGACCCTCCCTTAAGGTCTCCAGTTGCTGCACGGTGTTAGTCGTCGTTCAAGCGCGGGTCAAGCAGGCCACATATACTCCTCTTCCCACAGCTAGCACTACGTCAGCCCACGCTGGACCTGCACCATCCTCCTTTCAGGGTACGGATCATCGACAACAGCTGGAAGTCCAGCTTGTATCCAGGGGAGTGGAATTATCCACAGGTTTCCTACGATATTAAGCAACCAAATCTGCCAATGCGATGAAGGAATTTCNTCCAGGGGAGTGGAATTATCCACAGGTTTCCTACGATATTAAGCAACCAAATCTGCCAATGCGATGAAGGAATTTTGTTTCCTTCGGTATCATTTTGTTTTTCATAGCTCCGAGCGGGAACACAGAACACTGAAGAATACATAAGTTGAATATTCCCCTCTACCATGAGCTACAACCACGGACGCCAGCAAAATGACGTCACTAGCCAGAAAAATGACTAAACGCCTTTCATCAATCAGCGTCTGATAAATTACTTGCTATGTGGCAGCCCAACCAATAGGGAATCCCTCGCAGCACGCAGTAACCAATTAGACAGAAGGTTGAACTTCCAGAGCCTTGCGCGGTTAACAGAGCATGGTGTCATGAGCCTTACCTGCTCATGAACTCTTAGGATATTAAGGGATAGAATAAGGAATTACGGTAAGCTCAGAATAAGGACTTATAGAAATAGTTAAAAGATTCTTTATTTTCTTCAACAGTTATCATTTATTACATGGATATTTAAAGCAAGAGTCCAACGGAAAGAGAGAGAGAGAGAGAGAGAGAGGGAGTAAAGGAAGGTTACTTAGGAGAGAAATAACATGATAAAGAAGGAGATCACCCTAGCCTCGCAGCCAGGCTTCATTGTCGGTAGACGCCCTCGGACTCGCAGTTGACCCGCCTGTTGAACCACACAGACCCCGTTGTCGGCTTCTGCTCAGAGAGGCGTTGCACAATGGGGCCATTCGTAACAATGGGTAGGCCCACATCAAGGGAACCCTCACGTCATTTCATTTTTGAGTACGCAACACATTCTGTTGCGATGTGATGCAGTGGCAAACCACTGAACTTGCATTCGGGAGGACACGGGCTCGACTCCCTGTCCAACCAGCATGATATCGGTTTTCCGTGGTTTACCGAAATCATTCCAGGTGAATGCTGAGGTGGTTCCTTATTACAATCCATGGTTGATTCCTTCCCCTTTCCTGCTTCTATGAGCAATTTACTCGATCCTCAATAACTTTGGTGTAGACGAGAAGTTAAGCCCTACCTACACACCTGCAGTCCATTCTCGGCTACTTCCAACTTTCCTAAAGTCCTGCTTAAGTTCTATTTCCAGGATATTCCTCCGCCTCATGCAAACGCAGCTTAACCGTAGCTAGAAATTTATACGGAAGGGACAACACACCGCATTCGTGCCCACTCAGTTTCTTAATGTTTTGCATATGAATAACTTCTTAGTATGCATTTCCAACACACCTATTTTATCTCTGTTTCTATTCACATTTTTTATTAATTGTATATTACATATAATTTATGGTTACAATATAAGTAACATTTTACATTCAACAATAATAAGTTACGCTTTTGTTAACACAAGTACAACCAAACTTGACACACATGAGACGATTTTTCAAAGGTTTGGTTAAAAAAAGAGTGAAGTGGCAGTGAATATAGACTATACCTGACGATCTACATACATATCTCTTATTTTTGCATAATGTACATATACATACCCTAGGATTTTAAATGTAATGGGCTGCAAATTATTTTAACTTAGTTTAGCTTTGTTAAATTAAATAACAGCTCAAAAAAAAATCCATAAATAGCCCTACGCGCTTCTAGTCGTGGGGCGGAACGTAGAGCGTAAAAGTAGGTTATTTTGTAAACAGGGGCTGACAAAGGTTAAAGGTTCTATTTTAGACCTTCATCCTGCTCCCTCGGCAAGGGAGAGGTTTTTGGGAAATAAATTTTCTTGAAGAAGATCGTACTTGTAGGAGTAACATGTTTGGCCATCTGTCGGTATGAGTTCTATATCCCCAAGGGATTTTAATCAGTCTACAATTTCGTTCCACCGCGCATATTGACTAATAGAGCCTTTTTGTTCTTCTTTTAGTAGTAATTTATATTTATATAACAAATTAAAAAAAAAACAACTATAGCAAGAGTTGCACAAGAATGAGTTTTTAAAACATTAAAAAGAATAAAAGGAATCTTCTTACTATTGTCTACAAAACTTATTTTTTTTTAACACATTTTAACTTATTCAACAGTTTTTACACGTATTGGATTTGATAAACCCTGCTAAGAATTCGAATCGGGTAAGAGCTGGTTTTAGGCTGAATCGGAACTTTTTAAATCGAAATCTGGAAAAATTCTTTGCCCATANGCTGGTTTTAGGCTGAATCGGAACTTTTTAAATCGAAATCTGGAAAAATTCTTTGCCCATAAGTGCACATACTTAACGGCTATACACACTTACATGACTCCAGTAAAACTTACAGAGGTATAGGGGGAAGCAATTCTACACCATAGCATTGCATTATGAAAGCGATGTTAAAATTCGTATTAAATAAATAATTTTANTCCAGGGGAGTGGAATTATCCACAGGTTTCCTACGATATTAAGCAACCAAATCTGCCAATGCGATGAAGGAATTTCGTTTCCTTCGGTATCATTTTGTTTTTCATAGCTCCGAGCGGGAACACAGAACACTGAAGAATACATAGGTTGAATATTCCCCTCTTCCATGAGCTACAACCACGGAAGCCAGCAAAATGACGTCACTAGCCAGAAAAATGACTAAACGCCTTTCATCAATCAGCGTCTGATAAATTACTTGCTATGTGGCAGCCCAACCAATAGGGAATCCCTCGCAGCACGCAGTAACCAATTAGACAGAAGGTTGAACTTCCAGAGCCTTGCGCGGTTAACAGAGCATGGTGTCATGAGCCTTACCTGCTCATGAACTCTTAGGATATTAAGGGATAGAATAAGGAATGACGGTAAGCTCAGAATAAGGACTTATAGAAATAGTTAAAAGATTCTTTATTTTCTTCAACAGTTATCATTTATTACATGGATATTTAAAGCAAGAGTCCAACGGAAAGAGAGAGAAAGAGAGAGAGAGAGAGAGAGGGAGTAAAGGAAGGTTACTTAGGAGAGAAATAACATGATAAAGAAGGAGCTCACCCTAGCCTCGCAGCCAGGCTTCATTGTCGGACGACGCCCTCGGACTCGCAGTTGACCCGCCTGTTGAACCACACAGACCCCGTTGTCGGCTTCTGCTCAGAGAGGCGTTGCACAATGTGGCCATTCGTAACAATGGGTAGGCCCACATCAAGGGAACCCTCACGTCATTTCATTTTTGAGTACGTAACACATTCTGTTGCGATGTGATGCAGTGGCAAACCACTGAACTTGCATTCGGGAGGACACGGGCTCGACTCCCTGTCCAACCAGCCTGATATCGGTTTTCCGTGGTTTACCGAAATCATTCCAGGTGAATGCTGAGGTGGTTCCTTATTACAATCCATGGTTGATTCCTTCCCCTTTCCTGCTTCTATGAGCAATTTACTCGATCCTCAATAACTTTGGTGTAGACGAGAAGTTAAGCCCTACCTACACACCTGCAGTCCATTCTCGGCTACTTCCAACTTTCCTAAAGTCCTGCTTAAGTTCTATTTCCAGGATATTCCTCCGCCTCATGCAAACGCAGCTTAACCGTAGCTAGAAATTTATACGGAAGGGACAACACACCGCATTCGTGCCCACTCAGTTTCTTAATGTTTTGCATATGAATAACTTCTTAGTATGCATTTCCAACACACCTATTTTATCTCTGCTTCTATTCACATTTTTTATAAATTGTATATTACATATAATTTATTGTTACAATATAAGTGAAATTTTACTTTCAACAATAATAAGTTACGCTTTTGTTAACACAAGTATGGAGCACTTGTGATACATGGCGTATCTAGGAAACAACCAAACTTGACACAAATGAGACGATTTTTCAAAGGTTTGGTTAAAAAAAGAGTGAAGTGGCAGTGAATATAGACTATACCTGACGATCTACATACATATCTCTTATTTTTGCATAATGTACATATACATACTCTAGGATTTTAAATGTAATGGGCTGCAAATTATTTTAACTTAGTTTAGCTTTGTTAAATTAAATAACAGCTCAAAAAAAAAATCCATAAATAGCCCTACGCGCTTCTAGTCGTGGGGCGGAACGTAGAACGTAAAAGTAGGTTATTTTGTAAACAGGGGCTGACAAAGGTTAAAGGTTCTATTTTAGACCTTCTTCCTTCTCCCTCGGCAAGGGAGAGGTTTTTTGGAAATAAATTTTCTTGAAGAAGATCGTACTTGTAGGAGTAACATGTTTGGCCATCTGTCGGTATGAGTTCTATATCCCCAAGGGATTTTAATCAGTCTACAATTTCGTTCCACCGCGCATATTGACTAATAGAACCTTTTTGTTCTTCTTTTAGTAGTAATTTATATTTATATCACAAATTTAAAAAAAATCAACTATAGCAAGAGTTGCACAAGAATGAGTTTTTAAAACATTAAAAAGAATAAAAGGAATCTTCTTACTATTGTCTACAAAACTTATTTTTTTTAACACATTTTAACTTATTCAACAGTTTTTACACGTATTGGATTTGATAAACCCTGCTAAGAAATCGAATCGGGTAAGAGCTGGTTTTAGGCTGAATCGGAACTTTTTAAATCGAAATCTGGAAAAATTCTTTGCCCATAAGTGCACATACTTAGCGGCTATACACACTTACATGACTCCAGTAAAACTTACAGAGGTGTAGGGGGAAGCAATTCTACACCATAGCATTGCATTATGAAAGCGATGTTAAAATTCGTATTAAATAAATAATTTTAGATTATTTTATTTATATAATAAACACGTGTTGTAANTGCGTGTGGTAAAATTTTGCATATATGATATTCCCATTCCTAAACATTTCACATTTACATTTGTTCGACAAAGTAACACACAGTGGAATTATATAAATTATACAAAAATTTTATCCTAAAAAAAAAATAAAAAAATGGTAATTTAACAACAAACAGCATTTAAGTGTGTACTGAAATTGAAAGTACTGTATTAACCCGCTGCGTTTCTTCTGATAAAAGTGTTACCACTGCGGCATTTGCATCATGTCCCGGTTCTGTCTATACTTTCGAATCAGACTTCATATGAACCCCAGTTCATAAAATGGACCCCATTGCTAATAAAGTTGCCGGGCGAAGAATACCACGCGGGCGGTGTGGCGATATATACTGTGGTTTTTGGCCTTCTTCGGGGTGCTTTCGTGCGCATATTTACCCGTCTTGGTATCACAGTGCCGGAGCATCTGCATGATATTACGTCACTCATTCTTCAGGCTGATCTGTGGGGCAGCTGAATCCATTTGATATTGACCTGAATATACATTAATATTTATTTATTGGGGGCCGACCTCTCGTGGCGCAGTCGGTTGGTNTCCATTTGATATTGACCTGAATATACATTAATATTTATTTATTGGGGGCCGACCTCTCGTGGCGCAGTCGGTTGGTGCGCAGCCGGTTTGCAGTGTGGGAGGTTCTGGGTTCGCATCCCAGGTAAGGCATGGAAGTTAGTTTAAGTTAGATCGTAAGCTAGTCTGTAAGACGTCCCCTTACAACTTACAAGCCTTCAGGTATAACACCAGGGGATGTTAGTAAGCACTTTCCAATTCTATTGGGGCCATGGTTGCGCAAATGCTATAGAGCTCGCATCCCATCAAGGAGAACCGGGTTCGATTCCCAGCAGGGTCGGTGGCAAATTTTCCCACGTGGTAATCGTACAAGACGATGTCCGGGGCAAGTGGGTTTTCTCGGAGATCTCCCGTTTTCCTCACCTTTGCATCCAGGTGATCCTCTGTACTTGNATGTCCGGGGCAAGTGGGTTTTCTCGGAGATCTCCCGTTTTCCTCACCTTTGCATCCAGGTGATCCTCTGTACTTAGTGCGTTTCACTCTCACCGACTCTGAAGATCACATGTTAAGAGCCACCGAAATATATTCACTACATTTCTTCTTATTTGGCGAAAGTAATGGGTTTTCATTCGGCGTACATTGTGAATTATAAAGTTCGATTGTTTTAAAAAGTGTGTGACTTAAATTGGGTTTCCTTATATGGTATTCCTAAAGCGCAGCTCAAAATACTGGAAATTGATTCCTTACACAAAACGAAAAAGCAATACCGCTAATGAACTACTAATATTAACAACATAGGCATGCATACTAAAAAGTCAGCATTTTTAGGCAACTTGACTTAAAACCAATCAGTAACTTATTTTAACGAAACAATAAATTCTGCTATAAAATAATAAATCTGTTATTTGAAATAAGAAATTCTTACAAGTGGCAATATCTCTTTTCATAATGAAAATGAAAAGCTGCTGCAATATTTCATAGCTGGAAACAAAATATTCACACAATTTCTAATTATAATTTTTTTTTTCCAGAACTGTTTACCTGATAGTGTCACCACAAGACAATTTATCTACTTATTTAATATAAATTCATTATGTATTATAAACCTTTAGTATCAGTCAAGAGTTTCAAACGTCTGTTCAATATTAATCTCTCCGTGCAATGCCTCTCCGAGCAAGATGGCGCAGTGGGTGAACCTACGGACTCGCATTCGGGATGTCCAGGTTTGAACCCAGGTCCGACCATCCTAGTATCGGTTTTCAATGCTTAAAAACCACTCTACACTAATGGTGGTGTGTTTCCTTTCTACAGGTCATGGCCGATTTCTTTCCCGTTTTTGCTTCTCTGAGAATTCGTCTCTAATGACATAGTTATCGACCAGACGTTAAGCCCTACGTAACACATGCTGTCTCATTTGCAAGAGGTGTGAGAACACCCATCAAGCATTTACAAATTAATTGTTGCATTCAATTCAACACATCTCAGAGACATTTTATTTTATCACAAATATTTACTAATACTCTGAAATAATCATTTTCACGTTTCTATTTTTCAGGACTTTTATATTCCTTAATAAAGAAGTTTGCATATATGCAGAATTACCTCTATTCCTATTTTATGTAAATAAATATCTCACATCAGTTTAAGCTGGAAATCGCTACAAATTGTTATAAACACTCATTGCCATAAAATAGCCTCACCCAAAAGGAGACTGGAAATTGACACAGACATTGAGAGCTATAGTTACAATAAACAATTACAACGTTAAGCCACGTGGGACTTTTATTTCAGGCAGAACTGTATTTTAAAAGGAACCTCGGTATATTGTTGCGCCACTCGTAGCTTGAATCTGTGTGGCGATATGTTTACTATTTAGTCGGAGGAATCCAACTCCATCCTGTAAAGTTCGTCACATTGTTGTTACAAATGTCGCTCCAGATGCTTGCAGGCATGTAGATGTCTGAAACTTCTGTCCCTGATGGCTCCATACACGTTCTATTGTGATATTAATATATATTTGACTGATTAAGTTTCCAAACTAAGCGCTATAGTTCCTTCACGGTTACTTCCAACTTTTCTGAAACCCTGCTAAATTTCTATATCCAGGATATTCCTCCGCATGATGCAAACAAAGCTTAACGTAGTCTAGAAAATTACACCAAAGGGGCATCGCACTGTATTCGTGCGCACTCAGTTTAATAACAGTTTGCATAAGAACCATTTCTTACTAGGCATTACCAATACACCTATTTTATCACTTTTTTTATTCGTATCGATTTTTAATGAAATCTTATAATTTATAATTGAAATATAAATAAAAGTTCAACATAACAAAAAATAAGATATTTTTATGGCAACAGAAATATTAAACTCGTGTGAAATATGACACATTTAGGAAATAACCAATCACGTCTTACATGGTCTGATTTTTCAAAGGTTTTTTTTTTTTTTTTCAAAAAGTTAGAAGGAACTGCGAATGGACTATAGATGGAAATTACATAATTTCCACTTACTTATTTAGAGATTTTAACTGAAAGAGAGTTTAAAGTTTTAAGAGCGGCGTGCTCTAGTAGTGGGGTTGCCACGGTTCTAGATCATTCGAAGCAAATAAAATAAAATGCTTCTCTCAGGACCACTGGTAACAGAATAAATCGATACAAGAAAATCCGCCGATTGAGCTACTGAATCCTAATAGAATATTTCACTCGCTCTTAAACTGTTCGTCCACCTACTCCGCGGTTTCGATGCTAACGAGTGTTATATACGTACCCCACTACTACGGAAAACCAAAAAATACTTTAGTTACTGTATAGTCAAGTCTACAAAATTCTGGAAGCGTCCAAGCGGGAAGTAGTCGCGAAATAATGCCTAAAAGGGGGGTTATAGCATTACCGCCGAGACTAAAAGGCACCAGAACCTCTTCTAGCCAAGCTAGTAATATCATGGCTACGATATAAATACAAGTGGCCAATATGGCTGCCAGTTTGCCTACTTCACGCATGTGGTGGAACGTACTTTAATTAAAACTGTGTCGTCTGTGTGATGATACACCACAGTGTTAATATTTTGTGTTTCTCAGTGCCTTGGAATTACTGTAAAGTGCTAACGTTCACGGAATTAAGTTTCCTGACAATAATGAAGAAGCAAATGGTTGGTTGAACGCTATTTCTCAAGATAACTTTGAGCTCGCAAAATTTTCACCTGAAAGTACGCGTTTATCTGTCAACTTTAAAGTAAGAAAAGTAACATTACTATTATTGTAATGAGTGTATGTGTGTACTTGCACGATCAATAGCAAAGGATAGCTTTTTATGCATACGCCAGGGCTTAATTGTTTCATGCATCTTAAGTATTTGAACTCCTTCATTAGTTTATTTTTACTAGTTATTTCAAACAACATATATATCTGACGATACAGAGACCTTTACTCCAAAAAGTTTATGTTTAAAATAGTTTCCCCCTTATTTAAATACTAACACTTCATTTCATTGCTAAACCCAGAAAAATAATGGAATGGCTTCAACTATTTGATATATTCTGCGAATGTATAACTACAAAATATTCGTAAATATCGGTTTTTCTTTCTTACAAACGGCAACAGAGTAAATGCAACTTGAGTTAAGACATGGTCTACAGCTAGTTTATACAATGCTGGACCTGGAAATCGCTACACCCATAAGCTGACATCCATTTGCAATAAAATCAAGACTGCAATCCAGTTGCAATTACGTAATGCAAATGGTTCAATTGGCTTCACAGAAACCTTTCTATGACATGTGATGAAGGGTATACTTGTAGCCATTCAACAGGCTGGAATTACAGAAGTCTGCCTGTTAGGAGGCCGATCAGTATGCCACAACATCGTTCTGGCAAATAATGTCACCAGCCAGGAATGTTTGAAGAGGGGTCGTATTGTCGGACTGCACGAAGCCGGATGGTCGGTTCGTCGTATAGTCATTCATCCTGGCCGTGCAGTCCCCACTTGGACATAATGCGTATAGGCGTGGATACGTGCAGATCGTAGTTAACGCAGAGGAGGTACTGGTCCTACCATTCGCGTTGCAGATCCAGCAGATCGTCGTATCCGCCGACGNATCGTAGTTAACGCAGAGGAGGTACTGGTCCTACCATTCGCGTTGCAGATCCAGCAGATCGTCGTATCCGCCGACGTGCAGTATCAGAACGCGGCACCACTGCATTTTCCAGTCCCAACAAGAACCATGCGTCGTCTTATGAATGAGCCTGGCCTACAGGCACGTATTGCACTGCGCCGTTTGCCTTTGACCTCTCGGCATCGCGCGGCACGCCGTCAAAGGAGCTACCGCGTCGCTCGAAGCGTGCTGCGATAAGCCTACCGGTGCCCGTGCCACCGTCTGTCCT
>NQII01009197.1:0-19699 GCA_002778355.1 Clitarchus hookeri
TATATGTAATGTAGAGAGTATTTTTACTTCTAAGAAGCAGTAGTCTACTTAACATAAAATCGCCAAATAAAACTCGTAAACATGTAAATAATATCTCATGCAATAGCAGTGAAAAGTTTTCAGTAAAAAAATATTTTTGACCACGTTTCTGGCGTTTTGTAAATTCTTCACATTTTAAAACTATGTTGATGTAAAATGTTCTCCGGAAGCAATGTTGTGAGGTTCACTTTCTGTTCCATAACAAAAATAACAGACAACCTCACTTTACGGAGAATTGCAATTGAAAAATTTGGATAACGTTGCATTTAGTAACATACGTAAAACTTAAGCAAATTTTCTCCACTGCTGAGTTGAAGAAAAATACGAAACCAACCGATAAATACCATATAATGTTTTCCTTGAAAAAATGTTCCTGTTTTAAAAACCTACAAGTTCTTTCAATCTTGTGCACTATAATTTTACAAGATTATTGTAAACAAGACAATATTGGATATGTTTTATTATGAAACGTTTTACAGGATATGGTAAACATACAATACTTANCAAGACAATATTGGATATGTTTTATTATGAAACGTTTTACAGGATATGGTAAACATACAATACTTATTACATTTTATTTTTTTATTTTTTTACTGAATTGGTTTACGTTTACTAGTATATGAAACTTATTTGACATACAGCATGAGAAGTGCTATATTTACCAAATGATTTCATGGTACTGTTTATGAAAGAAGATACGAGAATGAACCTTTTATGTTCAAGTGATAAACAATGTTCTCGAATATAATAAATGTTATATCACAGGAGTGCCAGTCAACTAAAAATATGGTTAAATGTAATTATTCAAAGTAAATATTCATTTTTTTAACATATAGATTATCTCGTTCCAGTTATATCCATACTATGTTATTTCTGTGGGTATTTTTTTTAATCTAAACTTTTAACTGTTATGCATTTAATGATATTCCATCGTTTACACAAAAAACCTGCTTAGTTGTTTCTATAGCAGCGTTTTTGAAACACATTTGTGTAGTGGTAATTATTAATTGGTTAATTAAAAACACGTTCAGGTAGAATTATGTAAATACGAATATACGATCTACATTGATTACCAAAATTTGTTACTGAAATTCCACTTTCTGCTGTGTTTTGTTATTTCAGATTTATTTTCCTAACACCAACTCAGCTACAAAAAATGAAAAGTAAACCCTCGTGTGAAACGATAGCACAAAATATAAACACATTCCATAACGATACCGGAATAGTAGCTACAAATTCCGCAAAGTAGTAAGTATATGGTACCTGTAAAATAAATATTTTTCTCGGTGTAAGGAAGGGTTTAAGCTGGCTTAGCAAAACAAAGACGGGAGTAATTAAAACTGATTTTTGAATGTAAATGAAAAACAGAAAATAACGGTGAATTACCTTAGTTACGTAATAACGTTGCATTAAAATTATTATCATATGCTATAGTGCTACTAACAACTACTGAAAACTGAAATAAACTATAAACTTTGTACCTGTTGATGACCGCCAAGTTCTAATGGATGGTATTACAACCCTGTGAAATCCCTACTGGTCAAGCCACTGTAAAAGCCTAAATGTGATTATTACAAAAAAAATTCATAGGAACTTAATTTGTAAATATGAGTTAAAACCCTGTGTACCTTATTTTACTAGAGATTTTTAACTTATTGTTGGACTGATGTTGGGTTTCGGTACTATGTTCACTACTTTACCGTCATCGTATCAAACAAATGACAGATTTAACTTTACCTTATGGCATTTTCACCTTATGACATTTTCAATAAAGTTTTGCAAACCTTAAGCAGCGGAATGTATCTTGAAACATCGTATTTTTTTCAAGCATCTTGTATGCCAATAATTTCAATTTTATTAGAATTTTCAGGCAAAAACTACAACATTCTGACGATACTGCAGTGTCAACCGTAATTAAGGATAACGCCGTCAGTCATAGGAAAAGGTGAGATTGGGAACNGGCAAAAACTACAACATTCTGACGATACTGCAGTGTCAACCGTAATTAAGGATATCGCCGTCAGTCATAGGAGAAGGTGAGATTGGAAACGTTTAGGTGTAATAATTCCATTCTATTTATATTGAAATACTTGTACATATTTATAATTTATTTTTAATACGAGAGTGACATGTCTACCTTTAATACAAACAGTAATCTTCACTGGGAGCGAAATGAAATTCTGGAATTGTGTAGTCAAAAATATATCTGCGAAGCTACTACGCCTTCTACATAACATAGGCAATACAGAGCGTATATAAGTTGTCATATCCCAAACACTTACCAACAAAAAAATTATTTCATGATTGCTTTTTTTTAGCGATTCTTTAAAAACATCAACTACCTTGTTTACGACAAACATGAGCAAAGAAGAGAATGAGTTCATAGTGTCAAATGCTCTGCATGTAGATACTCCTGGATGCTCCTTCTGGCCTGGTGAAAAACTGCCAAATACCGTAAATACTGTATGTGAGACTGTTTGGATGGCATAGATGGGATCAATTATTTTCCTCTTAGTCCTCTGAATAATGAGTTTTCTATGAACCAAAGCACTGCAGAAATGGAAAACGTGCAAATTCAATAACTGATAATGCAACCCAATTTTTACTTCTTGAGAAAACACCAGGGGAAGCGTCTTTGACACGATAGTATCTTCACCAGAGATGTTGGCAATTGACACCNCTGTTTGGATGGCATAGATGGGATCAATTATTTTCCTCGTAGTCCTCTGAATAATGAGTTTTCTATGAACCAAAGCACTGCAGAAATGAAAAACGTGCAAATTCAATAACTGATAATGCAACCCAATTTCTACTTCTTGAGAAAACACCAGGGGAAGCGTCTTTGACACGATAGTATCTTCACCAGAGATGTTGGCAATTGACACCGGTTCAATTGATCAAATCAAAAAATTGTTTCCCAAACCCGAACTCTCAGGAAGAAGAATATTTGATGTTGGACATATGTTCAACGAAATTAAACGAATGAACAATCATGGTGGATTATTTGTGTGCTCCTTCTCCAATATGGAGTTTGTTAAAGAAGAAAACAGAGGCCTCGTCAGCATTTTCCATTTTGAATGCAACATGTGTGGCATTAAAAAAAAATTTCATTCCGAAGATCTGAAACGTAAAGACAGTTGCATGGACATTAATGCAGCTGCTGTAAATAGTATGTTAACGACTGGTCAAGGTTATTCATCTCTAAGTAAAATAACAGCTACTCTTGATATGCCATGCATGTCGAAAGATACCTACACTCGACATAAAAGCTTGTTATCGACAGATATTCATGATATTGCCTGTCAGAAAATGAATGAGGCTGCAAAGGAAGAGAGAGAGATGGCAATTGAAGCAGGTGATATTGACGAAGATGGAATACCGTTCATTACAGTTGTTACTGATGGAGCTTGATGTAAGAGTTCCTACAAGACTAGTTACAATGCATTGTCAGGCGTGGTAAGTATTACTGTTGTTACTAACTTGTAATTATTTCTCCCAGCAGTAATCAGCGTAAAGTGATTATGTTAAACTTGTTTCAGGCTTGCATTTTTGGCAAAAGAACTGGAAAGGTGCTATTTATAAGTGTCAGGAACAAGTATTGCTGCATTTGTGCAAGAGCACACAACAAGAAGCAACCAGCTACAAATCACACTTGTTTCTGAAATTGTAGCAAGTCATCTACTTCAATGGAAGCTGACATCATTGTTGAAGGCTTCCAGAAAATTTATCTATGTGCAATTTACGGTACTGATGTCTGATAGGTAAGATAATGAATATTTCCAGAGTTACGTGTTTATAAACTTGTTATCTAAGTGTTTGGCCGTACTTACCTTATAGTTAAATTGTCTAAAGGTTTTTACCTCGTTTAACGACTTTCATATTTTCTATTCTTAAAAAATAGTTTCCATAACACATAGTTATTATTGCTGGATATTAAGGTCAACATTTATGTTTACCTTGTAGCTTTCATGCTTCTGCCATGGGCTATTCTAAAGCTGTTTTTAGATACCGTCCTGTCATCTTGATATTTAAGATACTTTATTTTCCTCTGAAAAAGTAAATAAGCACGTTTTGAGGAAAACTTTATTTCACTGTCACTATGTTACCTTGTAATTTACAGTGACATGCTTTTATTTTTTACAAATGAAAAACTTCCTTAATTTGTACTAGTACTATTCTTAATTCACTCCAAGATCTCAATGAAATAATACTAGCTTCAAAATTAAGTGCTCTAACATTTTCCAGTCATGGATGCTGCATTATGGTCTCAGACCTTATTTAGGAGCAACCCTGGAATTTAGGGAAAAGGGAATAGAATATTCCCGAGAAAATCCCGTGATCAGACGGCATCTTTCGGTATGATCTCCATATGCGAAAATTGTTATATCCCTGCCGGGAAACTATATCAGATCGTTATACCAAAGCCACTATGCCAATATCAGTTGTTGTGTGACTTTGTTAATTACCACATTTCACAATATTTTTCATTTGTGACAAACACTCATACTTTGTTTAGTAAATTTGAATTACGCAAAGATACATGCGTAAACCAAAACTGCATACAATTGGACGACACAAATTATTTTAAGAAATACGTTGAAATACACATACCGATTTATAAAATGTAGACTAATATACAAGACAATATTGCATGATATTACCGAAAAAGTCATGTTCCTTTTACTGCCTAACACATAATTTAGTCACACACCCGTGCGGGCCCACACATACATGCATACAGCCATACATATATGTATTCATACATGCATGTAAACATGCATACATACATGTACAAACTCAAACCCATACACGGCCATATATTTGCATCTTAAAAGTTTTGACTTGTTATGTGGAAAAGAATGAAATGTGGTTGATGTAAATTTGAAAGTGATGTTTTGTTATGATGTTATTTTCCCAGGTGATGGTGACGGTAGTTTAATGCGACAACTCACTAAAGCAAAACCATATGGTACCAAGTACTACCTCAAGAAAATAGAGTGTACTAACCACATACTAAGCAACTATCTTCGGCGTCTGAACGAAATAGCATCGAAAGTGAAAACCTATGTTGGCGGTTTAGTGCCTACTGCATTGAGATCAAAAATAAGAAACAGAATCCCGCGACTTCGAGCCGCAATCTCTGGGAACATCAATCACAGGAAGTCGGAACATTCTCTACCACTTCAACAACGCATCGAGATGCTTCACAAAGACGATGATAACCGACCCAATCATGTTTTTGGGGATCATTCCAGGTGTGGAGACCTTCACTGCTTTTGTACACGAATGGAAGACGAAGAAAATTTAGTTCCACTTTTGGAGAGCTTTGGTATGTGGCAAGAAATTATAGCTGCTAATAATATTGTCGCTCACCATGCAGAAATCCTGTTAGAAAATGTCACAATAAACCTCGTTGAAAACTTTAATTCTACACTTTGTCGAGTTGTTGGTGGAAAAAGGGTAAATTTTGCCTTACGCGGCGGATACAAAGTGCGAAGTGAACTGTCTGTCGTACAGCACAATACAGGAGGAAAGGTGCAGCGGTGTCTAAGTACTGAAATGACAGGGCGTAGTCCCGGAAGATTTATCAGAGCTTACGAAAGAAAGAAGCAAAAGTCTGAAGAAAAAAGAATTTTCAGGAAAGGCAAACAAAGTGTTTCAAACAGTACAAGAAGGTGGCTTGGATTCACTGGGGCTGATAACCACTATGGGAATGTGGAACAATCCGCACAACCAACTCCAGATTTACATGTATCTGTGTATGAAAAAAGAAAAGTACAGTTCTTAAAGAATTTGGAGTTAAGTTATGAACAGAGAAGGAAACTTCAAAACACAACAACATCGCAAGCCAATTCTCATTTGTGGCATTGTGAACGATTAAAACGCTTAACCTCTTCCAACTTTGGTAAAAATTGCCGAATGGGTAAAACAACATCATGTGCCAAGACAGTTACTTCTCTTCTTTACAGTGACTTTAAAGGCTCCGTGGGAACTAAATATGGCATTGAGAAAGAGCCCATCGCTCGGAATGCTCTTGCGAATTATTTGCAAGCAGACATTTCGCTCACAGGGCTGTACGTGGATGAAGAACTTCCGTGGCTTGCGGCTTCTCCTGATGGCCTACTTGGAGGAAATGCAATAGTGGAAATCAAATTTCCATTGGCATCAGCATTAATAACTGAGCATGTGATACTTGAGAATGAAGTACAATTCTGCACCTTTGCCGACGGAAAGTTACGCTTAAAAGAAACACATCCATATATGGACCAGGTTCAAGGTCAACTGCACATTATAAAACGCCAAATTTGTGTGTTTACACTTTGGACCCAACAAGGAATGCTGGTACAAGAGATCAAGAGGAGTGACAGATTTTGGGAAGAAAATATTATGGATAAGCTGACAAACTTTTATATTAATTGTCTGCTACCAGAAGTTATCGATCCGAGAATACCACGCAACATGGAAATCAGAGAACATTTCCACATCTCAACACGAATTCACTAGAAGACAAATAAACTGGATTGAGCAGAAATCAAGACTATTATGTCAACTTCCTCAATGTGTAATACATTACAAAATATGTGTCGTAAATGAATTATTCCCGGCCAGTGAAATGGTGCAAAAATATTCTTAGAAGATTTGAGAAGGTGAATTAAAAGATATCCTGTTTTTTCATACATGTGTAATTAAAAGGTACTTAATATCAGTAATACAGAAATAAAATTGTCTGGGGGTAGTGTCAGTAAAAACAAAATGTGTTCAAACGATAAAATTTAAGGCGACGGATATTTTTCTGTTTTACTGTTTCATTACATGGCGTGCATATGTGATAACTTAAATGTAATTCTAAACATAAATTTAAAGAGAATATTTCTGTTTTGAATACTTGACTAACCATTACAAGACTGGTATGTATTTCATTGTTATCGGAGGAATATGTGGCAGGCTAATCATAATAACGAAACTTGTTAGCCCAACTTTTTTGGTGTAATATTAAATATACCTTCTTATTTATTTTATAATGCTATTTCATATTTCTTTTTTACATTTGTGCATGTAAATGCTATAATTTAATGTTGCATGGTTTCGCGCCTACAGTTTAAGTGTGGCAGCATATTTAAGCTTTCCATGAACTCCAAACAATTATGGCCATTATTACATGAGAAATGCTTATATGCGTGGAATATGCCAGTTGCCAGTTTTCTTGCTACACAAACATTAGACAATTTTCTGTGTATATGTGGAATATGTTTCAAGATATCTTAATGTATTTTAATAAGTTTGTTTTATTTCATAGAGTATTATGGAATTGATTAGCACAAAAACTAGTTTTATGCATGTTGCTGTATTCTTGCACTTTCAGGAATAAAATAAAAACATTAACTTGTTTTGACTACGAAGCAAATAAATATTCATTCCCAAGTGCACTTCCAAAACCTGATCTATAGATAATGAAATTACTTCTATTGATTTCTTCAATCATTGTAACTTGATTTTATAACATCATTACTACGTATATAAATTATTTATTCATGTCTTATATTTGTGTTGTATTACGTTCTGGCACGCATACACAATTTTGCTTATAACTACTTGTCACATGCTCTGGGGATTCAATCGTTTTACCCCTTCTTCTTGNGGCACGCATACACAATTTTGCTTATAACTACTTGTCACATGCTCTGGGGATTCAATCGTTTTACCCCTTCTTCTTGAAAACCCTTTTTTTTTTAAATAAAATTACACTTACGCCCCTGCCACAGACAGCAGAGGCATTTAAAGATACTTCAGTGGTAACAGAAGCACTACAATAGTATTATATCCCAACTATGTCACGGAATTTATTATAAGTAGAGGTTTTAAAAAACATTCCTTGAACTAAATCCAGGCTTCACCACCAGTGTAAGCAGCTACAGTACAATAAGACATAGGCTTACTGACAGAAAGCCATGTGTAAACAAAATAATATTAAATTTTTTAAATATATTATTTTTATGTAGCGTTGAAGTATTCTTATTTTTTGCAAAATATTTAGCCAAAAAAATTAAAGTGAAATTGGTTAAAAATATTTCGTGAACATAACAAAAATATTAACTAAAATGTATTATTTTACCAAAATTATAAAATAACGGTTTTGGTCACAATTTTTGGATTGTTTTCGAGATGTAACATTACCTATTTTTTCACTTGGTTTAACTTGCAAAATAGCACACGAAAAAACATATGCTTTTAATAAATACGTCCAGTGTTCGGGGTTTGGTTGGTTTTGTTCAAGCGGTTTAGAAGACATACGAAATTGATATAACATACTTATAAATCCACTATTTTGAATGTCAGCACCCAGCATAGCCTACAACTAAAAAATGCAAAATTCTTGTGTACAATGTTAAATTAATTTCAGTTTATAATTTCAAAATATTGTAGGTATACACACGCACACCTACACACACAACCACTCATACACATATAAACGAATAGGAAAGTGATCTCTTCGGAAAGTAAGATAAAGAGTATATTTGCAAATTACAGCTTTGCCCAACTTGTACAGCGTGAGACNCAACTTGAACAGCGTGAGACATGCTGAGCAGAGCGTCTGCCTACTTTGCCCGAGCGTATTTTCTTGTTTTTCGTCCTGAAGAATGGCGGCAGCAGACAAGCCGGCTGTTGACCATCAAAACTGAAGAGAGGAGGGGTGTAAAAGGTACGAGGAAGAAGGGCGGGAGGAGAGAGAGAGTCGCCACGCAGCTCCGAGAGTGGGGTGGTAGCGAGCAAGAGTGAGAGGGAACTAAAGCGCTGTAGTTCTGAAACCTGCCACCCGCCTTAGTGCAAGAACGGCACGAAATTCAAGCAACAGTGCTATCTCGGCCGAGGCAGGCGGGCGCCTTAAACGCACGTACATTTTTTTTTTTCTGTGAAGTCCCCGAGTCTACTCGATTCTCGTGTGCGTTTCGACCTTATCGCCCTTGTTGCAGGTCGCGCAGCCAGCTGACGGCGTCGTCGCCGCCGCTGCCCGTCTTTCCACAGTCGACGTCTAAATTAATCGGCCTACAGATTAGAATTCCTCCGGACCGCGCCGCGCGACCCGCAGGCAGCCTTCCAGATTAATAGCCAGATAAATTAACGTCTCTCCGAAGTGTACAGGACGCTCTGGCATTCTGCTGCGTGCTGCGTGCCGACGTAGCCGGAGTAATTGCTATTCCGCTGCACAGACTGAAGTACAGTTCGTTTTACTTCAGCATGACTCCCGATACAAACCCCCCTCCCCCCTTACCGTTCCACCATCCACCATCTCTCTAACCTCTTCAATACAGGTTTGTTTTATTCCTTCAACTCCGCGAAGGACATTCGCGCGATAAAAACACTTAAGGGTACCAACCTCTCCGCCTCATCATTGCGTAGCTGCTCATTTACTCTTTCTCATAATTTTCCGCAATTTATAGGCAATAACATCTGCAGGCAGTGTTTTCGTAAACTTTTTTTTCTGGTCGCATTGATTTTTGATCTACGTTTTCCAGTCTCGTGTGTATTGTACGGGGAGCATTAAAAATCGTGCATACATTAAAATTCTCGTTCGCTCTGTAAGTAATAACATATGGTTAGGCTTAATAGTAGACCCGAGTTACGGCTACTTCGATTTAAGTAGTTTAGAATGACAGTTGATTTTTTTTATCTAGCCGCCAGCGCCAGGCCGATGAAGTCGCTGTAAATGTCTAATTGGAATATGACTAATTACGCGCCCATATGTATCTGTTCAGTGTGGGAGTATTTATTAGTATTTCTTTATGCAGTCCTTTAGATTTAATAAATTTTAAATCTAATACATTTTTATTTAAATAAAGTAATATAACTTGAAAATATCCCATGTGCATCAATATAAAATAGTTTTGACGTTATTCGCTGTGTGATATTTTATTACTTTGTTTGTTGATAACTAGAATATTTATGTTATGCTTACCTACAGACCTCAAGGTACCACGATCGGAACACGGAGAAGACACAGATGTCTTTAGCATTATTAGTAGAAAGTTTAAATTAATTTTACCGTGAAAGGCCTACCCTCAATTTTCCCGTTAGCAAACCAGCATAAAAGCAGTGATTCCAAGAAGCCCAGTCAGATCACATCCAACTGTAGGCTGCTTCAAGTGTAATCACGAATTTATATATGGCTATTCGGGATATTTGGAATGTTAATATTTAAAATGCAGATTTCTCTTATTTTTTGTTTTTGTTTCGTATTTTAAATAGAGTGATTTTTTTTTAATTGTATATGTTTCTTTCAAAATATTTAAATTTACTTACGTGAAAGTCTACAGTGTAGCAGCAAAATAGTATACTGTTTTTGTATTTGTCCTTGTATTTTGGTAGCTTGTTGCAAGTTTGGTACATTTAAAACGTTATACGAAATTTACAAGTTACGTTTGATATTAGTAGCTAGTCTAACATACCTTTTTCGTTGAGCTTTGTCTGACAATAAAGTAGGTGCAACGGCTGAAATAACATTAGAATACTCAGTAGTATAAATCCCAAACTTCATATTTCCACTTCTTACATTCAATTAGCTTTGCAAGTGGTTGGGTGAAAGTGTGTTTTTTTTTATAATCCTTTACTTATTGAAGTGTAGTTTTGCTTTCTTGTGTACGTTTATTAAAAAATGGGGCATGACGTACACTCCGATTACGAGAAATATCTAACGAAATATCGCTGGGCTGGTGGTAATGTCTCTGTCGTGGCCTTGCGTGGCCTTCATTCCCCAAGCGTTTGGATGAATTCTGGCTCGATGCCTTGTCTATTGTTCCACGTCAGACATGTCGTACCATACCAATCGTTCGGCTACCTGTGACGTCATTTCTAGCAAGGAGTAACTGTAACGTAGATCTTTACCAGCAATATCAACGGAAGCGAAGCTCATGACGTAGGTGCAGTTGACTCTAAATTAAAACGTTCACGTTCTGTCGTTAAAAATGTGAAGTGATCTAGGTAAGTGGCTGTAGCTGGCTGGTCGACTTGTAAGTTATCATCCATTCGTCCACAGTGGGTATGCTGTAAAAGTTACTGTATTTCATAGCATTTGTTATTTGAACTGGCCCCCGGTAAGTAAAATGAGAGCACAAACTTCAAATAATAATTCGATACCGGATATGTCATTAAACATGTATGTATCCTAACGACCAAAAGGTTCGAATCCAAGGAAGGTATTGTATCACAGCCGGAATACGAGTGCTTACAGCAATATGGTGACTAGATGCTTTATTTTGAAATTTAATGTACTTTAACATATGTATTAATAACGTCAAGAATTATTCGAAGAGCATAGCGTGGTAAAAAATAAATAACATATTTCGTCAGTGAAGACGTTTTACTGATCCTTTGCGTCATCAACGGATTGGAACGAGAACTGATGGATACATTTGTGATGCCATGTGGCGCAGAAAAAAATATAAGCAAAAGTCAGATCAAAGGAATTTATTCCCTTTGCGTGTATTAAATTTCATGGATTGAGGAAAAATCTTTGCCTGTGCAGGGGAAAATGTAGGGTAGAATCATTATTATACTGAGCAAGAAGATTAGTGCGGAGGTCGTCTGTTCGCTGTAGCGTTCCTTGTTTCCCACATTTTTAACCTCCAAAACTGGGGAAATAATTTTGGATATTAAAATTGTCACAGTGTTATGCTAGTGCGAAAATACTGTAATATTCTGCCCGAATGTCGATTTTTATCTAAGTTAATAGGTATTTTTCTCTGTAGAATTTTTGGCAACCTTGCGAGTAATAAACCTTGGTGACGTGGATCCTCAACGAAAGATAATGCGGACGTCCGTAATGGAAATACAACATTCATAATGTTTGCAGAGCTGTAAAACTTGGGTGGTCACATTCTTCGTGCACAAGCAGATAAACAGAAGCCGCCGATGGTCTCGTGGACCGAGGGATGGGGAGAAGTAATCATCTCTACGAAAGTCGTGTCTGGTTTCATCTACTGCATTATGAAATCGCAGTCACGCCAAAGTTACGCTAGTCAAACGGAAGTCTTAATTTTCGTTCCGTGGCCACCTCTGCGAATGGGATTCGTGAGTACACGTTTAAAACTGCCTTTTTTTTTTGTCTCGGTAATATAACTGACGCCCAGTGCGGTTTTGAAAACGTTATGAAACACTTCCGCAATCAACAGAAACTAACGGTTTTGCTTATTTTTTCAACTGCATGCAGTGTAACAAAATACTTTGATGTCTTTAATAACCTGTATAACTGTAGTCAGTTTTGCCACTATCATGACGTCTCAAATAGCTTACAAGTAAGGTAAGAACTTGCTGAGAACTGTGATATAAATTATCATGTTTAAAGTATAGAAAAAAAAATGTTTGCCTTAGTTTAACACTTTTGGATGTGCCGTTCTCGAGAGTACAGTTTTAATGTTTGAAAGGATACGATTATTAACCTGACAATTAAACAACCCGCGGGGAAAGTTTCCCGTTGTTTTCAATCTCCTACGTCTATTTTCAAGGACAGTATATCTCGTAATCATTACTATAGGCCGTAAGTCATATCGTGTTTTCTATCTCATTTGGTACAGTTTTTGCCTATAGTTCAGGAGAACCCAGTATATATTTACGTAAACATGAACACCCATATTGATGCCAGTTTGATGGCGTTACTTGAACAACTCGTTGTGAGTTATTAGATTTGTGGCAATGAATAGGCAGAAATAAACCAGTCAAACTTCCAACGGTACTGCAGTGAATCGAGGACTGAATGTACATCGAAAATCAACAACTACATCGAAATTCAAGAGGAAGGCACGAAAGGTTGAGCGGATGTTACGAATAACGACGGTGATTATTCATGCCGCAGACCGGTTTGAACGCTTAAAGCGATCTGAGCAGCATGATTCTGCGTTCGGTTTGTTACTATACTTTTTTGCGCCGTGAAGATGAAGGACTAGCGCGACTCATTCCTGGACCCGGAAAAAGAAATTCTGCTCACTCGGAAATCACCAGTCAAGCTAACAACAGAACGCCGGACATCTCGGCCAACCCAGTCAGTAGGGCTGTACAATATGGTCAACACGAAACAATATTTCTGAGATATCGCAACTGCCACATTGCCAAACACTGTAGAGAAATATATCGCATATCGCGTTGTTGGCGATGGTAAGGTATGTTGGTGAAATGCGATATTTTGTATATCAATATGACCTACATTTACAATAAAGTTATTTGTGAAATAAATATAAGCTATATTTGCGATATATCGCCATCGATTCTCGATACTCTCTGGGGGCGATATATCGCACCGATAGCGATGATGTGGTCAACATGTTTCGAAACGATATTGAAAAGTGGACATCGCACAGCCGTTTCAGTCAGGTGTTGAGATCACCAAACAGTCAATCCTCATAGAGTAGGCCTACAAGATAGCAGACGTCATTACTCCTAGCTTGTGCCACTGTAATTTGTTCATTCTTGAGTTTATTTATGAATATAAATTTGGGGCGCGCAGTATTTAATGTGGTCCAATCCAATCGCAAGTTTATCGCCTGTAAAAATCTGCTTGAACTTGGGAATATTTTTCATTCTGTTATCATGCGCGAGTGGAGTGGTTTTATAGCCTCGTGATTGTGTGCAATTGTCCGCTGCACCGACAAAAATAAATAACAGCCTCATGTAATTTCTGTCGCGGGTGTGTGCGTAACCGCACAGCACCCGTCTTCCCTGAAGCTTGTTTTCTGACCGGAAATGTTCTATTATCATGTTCTTTACTTCCGGCAGCTAGAAGTAATTGATGAGTATTGTAGTTTCAGTCGACTGGGAATGTATTTTTTCGTGCCTAACACTTGTGAACGATATCTCAGGAAACGGTTTCATGCCTAATTTAAAATTAAACATTAAAAAAAGAGATAATATTTTTTAATTTATTGAAATTTAAAATTTATTTTATTTGTGTAGTGTTAACATTAATGTGCTACAGAAATTGATTCAACTCATTGAATTAAGAAAAAATTCCATGGAATTTATAATTATGCCGTTTACAATTTTGTGTTAGTCAAACTAGAAATCAGCAAAATTTTTTACTTCGAAATCTAACAAACCATTAGTTGGATGTTAAGTGAAGAAAAAAATCTGCATTAAAAAAAGTGTATTAAAAAGAATACGACAATTTTTGTTGAGGGAATGAAGCAATATCTTTGTCTCTGCCAGGATATGTTTAATATATTTAGTTAATTTTTCTGGAGTATTTTTTTTTTTGGCTACTGAGTGTTAGTTTACGCCAAACCGTTAAGTCGCGCTCATGTCGGTGATGGTAAGGTACGATTAAATTTCTGAGCACGAGTAGGGAGCCAAGCGACATGTGGCCTGCTGTAACTAAGCGAGTTCCGTCTGTGCATAACCGTGCGACGTAAAACCCTTCTTGAATATTTAATGTTGCAATATATATTTCTTTCATCTTCTCATGCTCACTTCATTTCCATAGTGCCGGTTGACGTGAAGGAGTGAGCAAGTCAGAGAAATGAACTGCTATTAACAGCTGTCGTCTCCAGCGCCGACGAGGGTGACGCGTGAGCTGGAGATGAAGCAGCGACGGAATGGAATGGTAAAATAAACGGGAGCACCTTGATGAAATCCTCCGGCCAAAAGAAACGTCCGCTGCGTTTTGCACCTGCGCCTGGAAAATCCAGGACGATCACCGAAGATCGAACACGGTTCGCCGTAATGAGACGCGAGTAGTCTGAAGTTGACGTAATTGTTATGATTTGTATCAAAACTATAACAACTAGCGCCACCTATTGTTATCTCTATGCCATCGTATTGTTTTCTCTATGTTATTAGTAATAAAGCTATGGTCTTTCAGTCGCCATTGAATCGCGATACGCAGTGTTTCATTTCGCTAATCATTACAGTAATATATTACGGATGCGACGGAATCAGAAAGCGTCAACAGAAGGAAAAGGGAATTTCCGACTGAAGTTTCTTTTTCACTGAGAAAAATGCTGTTTTCCAACGTGCCAAATCTCAACGGAGAAATTAATATGGGAACTTTGGAAGTGAGCGAGTAAATGTGTGTATGTCTTTCGCAGTCGTCTCTGTCGCCAAAGATTTGTGTCTGTTCCCATTATTGCGAGTCCGTCATGAGGAGAGTCGCACTCACATTTGCTGCATTGTAAATAGCTGAAATTAGGCTCAATGCGTGGTTTCAGTTCAAATATCCCTCCAAAAATAACTGAGTTTGTATAAAAATCCACTTAATTTGGTAACGTATTTATTTTTACAAAACATGCTAATCAGTGTTAATTGGGCCTATTTGAGGGTATTAACTTAATAGCAAAAATATTTCGAAATATGTCGCAGATTTTGTGATACAGATCTAGTTATTTTTGATAGTTCTGTAGGTAGGTGCCAAGAATTTTTCAAATGCATATTTTGATCTCAGTATATAAATGCCATTGAAATATAGAATACATTAAAACAATTTCTAAAAATGGGAAAATAAGTTTTCCAGCCAAAAAGTGTTGACTTTAATACTAGCCAGTATTATCTGATGGAGAAGATGAAAAGAAAGGGGTAATAATTAAATTCCGTTCTTTCATGTTAGATAATTAATCATTTTTTAAACGTTAACTTCTTTATGCGGTACAAATGATCAAAGAAGCGACGGACACACAAACACATTCTGCCTTATGAGCTGCAGGGCTCGTATGTCAACCGAACGCGTAACGTGTTAAGTCACAAGGCGAGCAGAGTAACCATTTCGTAGGGTAGGGCGCTCTCCTTCGTTGAAGAAATGCCGAGAGTATGTTGTCGCGCAGTGGCCATGCATGTCTTACTCGTATTCGTGAGGTCGTTGTTTCTGCCCGAACGCCTGCACTGGGGGTCACCCNAGTATTTACTTAATTGCAAAAATATTTCGAAATATGTCGCAGATTTTGTGATACAGATCTAGTTATTTTTGATAGTGCTGTAGGTAGGTGCCAAGAATTTTTCAAATGCGTATTTTAATCTCAGTATATAAATGCCATTGAAATATGGAATACATTAAAACAATTTCTAAAAATGGGAAAATAAGTTTCCCAGCCAAAAAGTGTCGACTTTAATACTAGGCAGTATTATCTGATGGAGAAGATGAAAATAAAGAGGCAATAATTAAATTCCATTATTTCATGTTAGATAATTAATCCTCTTTGAAACGTTAACTTCTTGATGCGGTACAAATGATCAAAGGAGCGACGGACACACAAACGCATTCTGCCTTATGAGCTGCAGGGCTCGTATGTCAACCGAACGTGTAACGTGCTAGTCACAAGGCGAGCAGAGTAACCATTTCGTAGGGTAGGGCGCTCTCCTTCGTTGAAGAAATGCCGAGAGTATGTTGTTGCGCAGTGGCCATGCATGTCTTACTCGTATTCGTGAGGTCGTTGTTTCTGCCCGAACGCCTGCACTGGGGGTCACCCCTTCCCGTGAATGGTTTCCGAACCACTGTCCCAGACACATGCTGGTGTAGTTCTTGAATTCTTTGGTGAATACAAGGGAAGGGAAAAGGGACAAATTTCCCCTCCCAAGTGTTTACCTATAACTAAATAATTTATCTTATAATAAAACCAACTCATAAGTCATAAAGAAATTAAAAAAAAATATTGTAACTAGTTCTTGCAAACTTATACCTACAAATAAGCTTCATTCTCTATGTTACTCTACATATTGTATGGCAAGTTAATTGTTTGCGTACTTTGCTGACGAATTTAAAGGAGCTAAGCTGCGAGTGGGTGGACTGTTATCCAAGCCCATACTCTGGTTACGCCTCTGCTTATGAATCTTCGCCTTTAAGATTAAGNGTTCTTGAATTCTTTGGTGAATACAAGGGAAGGGAAAAGGGACAAATTTCCCCTCCCAAGTGTTTACCTATAACTAAATAATTTATCTTATAATAAAACCAACTCATAAGTCATAAAGAAATTTTAAAAAAATATTGTAACTAGTTCTTGCAAACTTATACCTACAAATAAGCTTCATTCTCTATGTTACTCTACTTATTGTATGGCAAGTTAATTGTTTGCGTACTTTGCTGACGAATTTAAAGGAGCTAAGCTGCGAGTGGGTGGACTGTTATCCAAGCCCATACTCTGGTTACGCCTCTGCTTATGAATCTTCGCCTTTAAGATTAAGATCCCGATTAGCTTTACGCATATGAAGACTAGACGAGATTTAGTTTGTTTGGGAAGGAAGACCGCGGAGAAAGAGGTAAAGCCATAGAGTACTTAGGAATTCTGATTCTGAGGTTAAACGGCTGGGGGTTTTGCGAACTCTAGACACACGTGCCATTAAAATGGACCCACCAGCCAGCTATATGGCGGAACGTCCTGCATCAGTCATCTCCTGGAGACTAATTTGCCAGACGGTAGACCGACCGGTAGGGAATATTCCTTGACGTGCTGTAGCCGATCAGATCTAAGGCTTATTTCTACACTTCTGTGAACATAAAAGTTTCTTATATTCATTTAAATTTGACTTTTACTGATATATTATCTATAAATGTTAATATTATATTTATAATTAGTATGAATGAAAACAGAGAGAAAGTAAGTGTGTTGGTAATGCCTAGTAAGAAATAGTTTCCATTCAGAATAGTATTAAACTAAGTGCGCACAACTGCTGTGCGCTGTTCCGTCGGCGTACTTTTCTAAACTTAGATAAGCCTTGTTTGCATGAGGTGGAGGAATATCCTGAAAGTAGGACATTAGCAGGGCTTCAAGAAAGTTGAAAGTAATATAATTATTCTGTGGTAGCGTGTGGTCTACGGGTGACGACAGCATCTCAGCCCTGCTGGGCTGCCACACAGTGAAAGTCGGGTGCGGTGCTCAAGCCATTTGCGCGGTAACGATTTTAAGACTCGTAACACGATAGCTTTGCGTGTTGTTAGAATTGTCGAAACCTCTTGGTCTGTACTTAACGTAAATGCTTTCTTTTGGTAGTATCAAATGATTAATGGAAATTAAGTCAATGAATTTAATTAAAAAAAGGGGCTGTTGGGAAGAAAAAAACGTAAACAAACGGTCAAGTGACATGATTTTTACAGTTTTGTCAGCAGTTAGAGATACGATATTGGATAAATGTGCGTAAGACGAAATTCGGTCCATTTTGTATTCACTGTAAGTAAATTCTTCCGCAAAGACTCTTGATTTCCAATGCATTCCACTTATTAACCATAACCGAGCGAGGTGGCTCAGCGGGAGGACTCAGGTTCGATTCCCGAGCCAACCATCCTGATTTCGGTTCTTCATGGTTTCCCGGAATCACCCAGGCGAATGCTGGGATAGCTTCTTCATGTAGGCCGTGGCCGATTCCTTCCTCATCCCTGCTTCTCTTGGCAACTTGATTCGTCTCTAATCACCTCGCTGTCGACTACCTACACCTACCTATAGTCTATACGTGGTTTCTTCACACTTTTTGAATCAAACCTTTGGAAAAACATCCTATGTATGACGTGTTAGTTCTTTTCGAAATATGACACGTGTCACGAGCTTTTTACATTTTTGTTAAAATAGGAGTACCCTGTTTTGGTTTAAATTGAACTTTAACACACATTTTATTTATAAATTACGATATTTCATTTATAACTAACATGAATAAAGACAGGGAGAAAACGTGTGTGTTGGTAATGCCTAGTAAAAAATAGTTCTTGCACAAAATATCATTACGCTGAGAGCGCACGAATGCGGTGCGTTGGCTCTCTGGGTTTCATTTTCTACGCTTTGTTTGCATGAGGCGGAGGAATATTCTGGAAGTACAACTTTGGCAGGGCTTCAGAAAAGTTGGAAGTGACCGTGAATGGAATATGCATACTTATCATTCATATACCCATTAGTAAATCATGAGCTATATTTTCAGTGAATACTGACAGTAAGGGAAGTCACAGACGTCGAATTTGTCCTTGCTGTCTGCCTCGAAGGGTGCGCAACTCTCTCCGGCTGCGCCTAGGTAACTCGCCTGCGTGATCGGGGTTTATCTTGCGGTTCGCACTGCCACGCCCAGACGAGGCAGACAGCCGCAGGCAGGCACTGCCTTCTGACCTGCTGCGTCAGAGTTGCCAACTCACAACAGTCTTAGCGCACGTTTATTGGCAGAGACCAGCAAGATTCATTTGTTAGAATCGTGCTGGACGATGCCGCTGGTCGGCGGGTTTTCTCTCGGTGATTTCCCGTTTCCCCCACGCCCTTGCATTCCGGCGCTGCACCATACTCACCTCACTTCACCATCATCGGTTCTCAAGACCTCGCTGTTAAGAGCCGCCCAAATCTCTTCCCTCACTCACTTCAGTTATTATTTGGAGAGAAGAGAGAGTGGTTTTCAAACAGTTGTGTATTTTTGCTGGGTTTGCCATTGTACTACAGTTTGTTTGATACGCCATCCATAGCGTTTAACTAATTAGTAACAAGGACGACCCAGTCAAAACCAATCGAGTCAAAAGAGGAAAACATGTCCTCACAGCTGCAGAAACTGAAAAAAACAAGTGGCACATATTCAAATGCACATATAACGATGAAGTGCATCGTGCTGCCAAACAATAAAGTGAATTTTGAAGGTAGCTATTAACATTTCGAGACAAGCCAGCAGTGAGTCATCTCTACACAACGCTACAGTGGAGAGTGGAGAAATTTGCGCGGCTCTT
>NQII01009197.1:19747-51325 GCA_002778355.1 Clitarchus hookeri
GATCCCCGAGAAAACCCGCCGAGCAGTGGCATTCCGGTACGATACCTACACGCGAAAATCCTGGGAGCGTCACCTCCGAGAATCAACCCGGTCCGTCTAGGTGGGAGGGGAGTAGTCTGACCACTACACCGTTGCGGCTCCCAGAAAGATAGCGAGGGAGGGAGCGTGTGTGTGTTCGCGGGTGCACGGAAAAACTTCCAGCATTGCGATGCGTGCAAGGAAGCTCGCGTTGCGTGGCGTCGCCCGGTCTGGCGGTCGGAAGGTGTCGGTTGCCCTCGCCGCCCCGCTCTGGCTACAGTTCAGGGTCACTCTGCGCCGGACCTCTCACAACACGTTTGCGATACGGGCGGACAGAAAAACTGCGGCGCCCTGCTCATTTGTGGTGGGGTGTGGGTTTTCTTCTCCACGCTCGCTTTGCAGCGTCCTGCCCGGCGTTGCCGATCGCACTGGCGTGACCACGGGCTGCTCAGGTTTGTAAAAAACGATAGGCTATTCGTGGTAACGTGAGCACTTTTCAAGGTCCTGCTAAATTTTTCCCTTCCAGCCCATTTCTAATCTTTCCGCCACTTTTTAATACACGCATTGCCAGGTAACTAATAAACACTGTGTATACATTTCATCACACTCCAAAGTTCGCCTGAGGCTGCAATAAAATGTATTTATTAGTGGTTAATGCCTGGTAGGAAGGTCTTAAAAGGTGCTCACTACACCATTCCTATGCCCGTTAAGAAAGTGTTAAGGGGCTACCCAAGTTATCATGTGGGTCTCCTGTGTTGTGTCCGTTCTAATGTAAAAAAAATACTATGGAATATTTTAATATAATTTGTTTTCATGTCTTAAATGAAAGTAGGTTTTTGTTGCTAAGTTATCAATTTGGTCATTGAAACACAAATGTGGTCGCTGAAAAGTGTCAGCAAAAATCTCTGTAAAGACCATTTCACGCGATCAAATGTTTATTGAATTCAGTTACTTGAATTCAATTTATTGAAAAAAAAAAAAAAATTGCTTCGTTTGCCTTTCAATTAATTGAATTCAATAGGCTTTCAAGTCTCCACATGTAAAATTATCACAAACTTTTTAATGGACCCAGTTAAATAGTTACCAAAAGTAAATTTTTATAAGTATCTGCCACTCATGCACGACGCGAAAATAATCCGTTAATCCACAACAATTTTTCTTAGTATTATTGTGCATTTTCTTTTAAAAAAATATTTATCCTTATTTTGTAACAACTTTAAATGTACGCACACAACTCTATTATTATGAGATTACTTAAATTAATAGTGTCAGAAAATCTGTGCTTTGCGATTGAAATTTTGGATTGAAGAAAATATAAAACATGTTCACAAAGAAAATCTTGAAAACGAGACATTTAAGAAATTGAAAGAAGAAACGGCTGCGATTATGACGTTCGTATGACGTCATATAGCATTCAATGAATTGAATTTAATAAAAAATTGAAAGCAATTAGAGGGAAAAATACGATGGTGTGAAAAGGCTTAAAGTAGCCCTACGTTGACGATATTTATTCTTCTGTAAAACAGTGTTTTAAACTATAACGACAATGCTATATCTTTTTTGAACAGATTACTGTATTAAAACCCTGTAGTCACCGCTTATAATTCTGAGCAAAGGAGAACACACGCGGAGCTTGTTTATGTTGTTTTCGATCACCGTTGCAATATTTCCTTATGGCCGCACGTGACCTTGAATGTTTAGAAATGTTCTTACTATGGAGGCCCCTTAAAATACACGAGTGTTCCCTGTGTGGTTTACAACCCACCGGCACGTGATGAATAAACACGAGGTGCTAGATATTTCACGTTTTATTTGTCGGTTTAATTGCACTGGAGGAAAACTGCGATGCAGTCTTTTTTTTAATGATACATCGCGCGTTAAGTTAAATTATGGCATATTTAACACAGTATGTTCGCAAGGTTTTAAACAGGCTTGAATTCCTTCTTTAAAGTGTCTACTTGTTAAAGTATATTAATGCGAAATTAAGTCATTTATAAACGTGTGTCAAATTAAATAGTCAACGTTAATTGTAGGAATTATTACTGTTGTAGAATTTAATTGAAGTGTGCAAATTCTTCAGGTTTGGAATACAGCTTATTTTTGTTATTTGTAACCAAAATTTTGAATGCATGTAGCCGACTTGCTGGTATTTAAGTTGGCATCACCGGTACAGCCGAATTTTTTTTTGCTTACAATTCGTTCCGCCCAAGTCTCCGTTTCAGGAAAGATTACTGTTTACAGCGTGGTGAGACATCGCTTCCCGACATTTTTTCGTAGGAGGTAAAATAAACTAGACTTTAGTCATCGAACTAACGCGCCCACTTCCCTCTGCATGGGTGGAAATAATTTCTAATGAACTTCTCGAAAACTTAGACGGTAGGCAGGCCTTGACGTCTCGTTGACGGCAATATCATTGCAGACTGAACCAGGAACATATGCGACAGTAGTCGGACAATTACAAATACACACGTGCCTTATCCGGGACTCGAATTCAGAGAACCTCGTACCGTAAGCTAATATGCAACCTATTGCATTGCGTAGGTAGAATTTGGAGCATAAACTTCGAATGTGATCAGTCTGATGTTTGGGTACAAATGGTTTACTAACTTGAAATATTTACAGGCCGTCATTTTGAAAATAAGTGTTTGAACCAATTGAACCATGTAAGTTTACATAGCCTACCGAAGTGCTACTTGTGTGAAGAATTAGGTGAAAATCAGTTCATTGGTTTCCATAATATAGTATAAAAACTTGATTGTCTCATTTGGCGATATCGTACAAAAATAACTAAAAATGATGCTCTGTATGCTTCGAAATAGACACTGCCAGCATAAAAAGTTTGGTTGAATTTGGTTAAATTGTTTAATAGGTATGACAAACTTCCTAAAATTATTCACATAGCCGCCATTTTGAAAATCATTGTCTGACCAACTTAAATTATGTAAGTTTACATGGCCTACAGTAGCACTGCTTGCGTGTAAAATTTGATAGGAATCGGTCTATTGATTCCTGCGACATTGCTGAAAATCTCAATTTTTCATGTGCCGATCTTCATAAATTGCGGGATAAAAGGTTTGTATATTAGCACATTTGATGATTTTCATAGATATTGCCAGCATATAAGGTTCGGTTGTAATTGTTTGGGACATATGGTACAATAAGCAACATGGCTGTTATTTTGGAAATAATTGCCTATATCCCTTCAAGTCATACCATTTTAGATGGAGAACAAAAGTATACTTTGTTGCATGAATTTGGTGAGGATTTTATTGTTTCGCAATAGAGGACATAAAATATTAATATTGCATGTGGCGGTATCTTCCAAAATGGCGAAGAAAAGAGTTTCAATACTTATCTAGCTTATTTTATGCTTGAGAATAGGTTGAGTAGTTTTCGATATATAATGTAAAAGCTGTATTTTTCACGTAGTGCTATCTTCTAAAATGGCGGAACAACAACAATATCTGTGTATAAATTCAATGCTTTTTTTATGCACTGTCGACAGATAGAATTTGGTTTAAATCAGTTATACAGTTCCCGAGATGTGACGACAAACACTAAAATTTAAACTGGTAATTTCTAAAATAAGTAACCAGCATGGTTTAAAGCTATAAAAGTCGAACGTCTTTACTAAGTACTATAGGTGTTCCAAGTTTGGTGGAATTATGTTCTGAAGTTTAAGAAGTTTTATGGGGGCACACACACATATATATATATATATATACACACACACAGGAGATAATAATAATAATAATAATGGCGTGTGGGGAGTGCACACAGGGCAACACCCTCCGAGTGACGGTCTTTCCAGCTGGGACCCGTAGGTGACCTTCATCCCCGAGCATGACAGAAATGAAGCCATAGAATGGAGGGGCGCTGGAATGCAAGGGCGGGAGAAGCGGGAGTGCCCCGAGAAAGCCCGCCCGTCCAGCATGATTCCCACATACGAAAATCCGGGAGTGAACCCGCCGGGGGTCGAACCCGGATCGCCGTGGTGGGAGGCGAGCGCCCTGGACAATACGCCACCGCTGCCCCGTTCTCTCAAAAGCCTATCCTTCGGAAAGTATGCTAAAAATGTTAAGACTGTATCTTGATACATGTTGCATCGAACTATAATTTGTATGAAAAAGAAGATCAGTAACAAGTAATAACCACCGACAGTATTCAAGACAACTGTACGTTCACTTGAATAGTACTGAGCGAGATAGCGTAGAGGTAAGCCACTGGCAACCCGGAGGAACGAGTTCGACTCCCAGTCCGGCCATCCTGATTTTGATTTTCCACTGTTTTCCGAAATTACTCTAGGCTAATGCTGGGATGGTTCCTTGATTCAGGCCCTAGGCGATTTTTTTTCCCAATTCCTGAAGTAACAGTGTCCTTATACCATGGGCCTCGTCACCGTTCAGGGGCACTAAAAAAGCACATAAAAAAAAGTACAGTTACGAAGAGATTGTATTTTGTGATTCCATATACCAAGATGCTGTGCTCCATTCACGGTTACTTCCAACTTTTCTGAAGCCTTTCTAAAGTTCTACTTCCATGATATTCTTCCGCCTGATGTAAACAAAGCTTAGAAAATTACACCAGAGGGCCAACGCACCAACGCACGGCATTCGTGAGAACTCAGTGTAATAAAATTTTTGCATTATAATTATTTCTTACCAGGCATTATCAACAAACATATTTTGTCTCTATTTATTCATGTTAGTTATAAATGAAGAAATTATAATTTATAGATTATATATAAGGACAAGTTAAACTTAACCAAAAATAAGGTACTTTTGTGTCAATACTAGTATAAAACGCTTGTGATACAAGGCATTTTTAAGAAAGAACCGAACACGTCTCGTTCCTGTCGCCGAGCTAGGTGGTGTAGTGATCAACCTTCATACTCGCAATTGGGAGGACCTGGACCTGAATCTCGGTGGGGTGTTTCCTTACTATTTTCAACTATTTTTCAAAACTTTTAGTAAAAAAAAAAAATATTTTCGTGTACATGAGGTAGCTGAAAACTGCTGCTGTCCACGAAGAATTTTTTTTAAAATATGTAACACATTTTTATCTTGTAGACATTATCTGTGTCTACTTTTTCCTTGGGTAATTTTTTTAGATCGCATGGTTTTTGCAAAATAAGTTGTCAGAGTCAAAATTTTAACTTGTAAAAATAAAATAAACCAAACTACTTGCAGAAAATTTAACAAGGACAACTGAAAGGCGTTGTCTTAATTCATTTTAAAAATTTAACACAGAAAAAGTTTTTTTTTTTACAAAAAGTCAAGAGCAGCCACAAATAAAATATGTGCAAGTATTTCCTTATTTTCAGCGATTTTTTGAATTTTCAGGAACATTCCCTTGTAAAATTTTATAGACCTGTTGAAGTAGCTATTGACATCTTCTTTCAGTGTGAATTATCTCATTTATGTACTTAAGTTAGTTTTCATTATATGTAAATTTCTAAAACAGAACTGTGATTAAAAACTATGCTCTAATTTTTTTTTTTAAGGAAGAGTAATTACTGATTATGTATAAAAGTTTAAGAGTATGTGGTACAAATATAAAATACCAAATTTTTCCGTGGCCAACACCCTGAAACTGGTACTTCTAAGACATTTTTTCCAAACGCCGGTTTTTACAAGATCTGCAAATGTTTTGTGAAATTATTATAGTGACATTCGACGCAGAGGTTTTCCAAAACCCTTGACTGCGTCTTAATTTTAACCCAAATTTCCTCCCATATATATATACATTTATATATATACATTTATATATATATATATATATATATAAAATATACATTCGTTCAGATGAAAATTTAGTTTTCAACCATAATATATTGCGGCCACACTTCACCGCTGCAGTTGCCGTGTCGAGTGTGATGGATGATGATTTTCAAGTAGTTGATTACGAGAACTTTGAATTTGAAGATAAGATCGTAGCCGCTCATCTATCGCCGGCGCGGAATGTAAACATGAGGCATATCAGGCACAGATGGCATCTTGATTATTGCTCGCTAAATGAAAGTGGGTGAGTTTGTGGCCAATATTAATGACCTGCAGACGTCTTTGGTACAAGAGATTTTGAGTTAGAATTTCTGCGTGAGTAGGTCGTTTTTGTGATGTCAGTTTAATTTAAACTTGCTGGTAAATTTCGAATAACGTGAGGAAATTCAAGTTAAAATATAATTTCATATCCACGTATTTCATGCGATTGGCTGTGTTTGTTACGTCTTAAAAAAAATTAATATTAGCAAAAATATATGTTTTCGTAGAAAACATAAATATTTGGTACAGGGAACCTTGAAAGGTTGTTATTTCTCCACAAATAAACCTCTAGCGATTTTTTTTGCTAGAAAGATCAGATTTGTTGAGTTACGTATAAAATAATTTGTTAACACAGTGGTTAGTCAATTCCATGAATAAGCATCTCCTGTGGTGGCTCCGTCGTCACGACGACTTAAAGTTTTTTTATTGGTGCTCATTCAATTCCAGTTGGCGTCATCGTTAAGTTTCGAGATTCGAGGGTGATGGTTTGCCGGAGTATGAACTGGCGAACGCACCTGCCTTAACCGAGTCGAGAAGAGACGTGTAAGAGGAGTATCCGAAGGGAAAACTNCCAGCCAGCAGCAACGTCTCCAACGTTTCACCACTTGCGAAATGTAGTCTAGTCCCCGCCGGGGATCGAACTCGGCGCTAGCCACTCGACCACCGCGGCGCCTCCGCCACAGTGTGACGGGTCTAGCATCAGACGTAACTTACATCAGCACGTAGTCAAGTGTCTAATTGTGCGGGGATCCTCCATAGTTCGTACCGTCCACTGCATATATATATTTTTTTTTTTTTCACGGTTTCTTTACACCTATTTAATTAAACCTTTGAAAAATCACCCTACTTGATTGTTTGCTAATCATGTTGTGTAACATAAGCTTTTTATACTTGTGTTAACGTAAAAGTACCTTACTTTTAGGTAAATTCAGCTTTCACTGTTATTTTATCAATAAATTATAATATTTCATTTATAATAATTTTGAATAAAAGCAGTGAGAAAATAGCCTAGTAATTATATTACACTGAGTGCGCACGAATGCGTTCCGTTGTCCCATTGGTGTAATTTTCTAGACTCGGTTAAGCTTAGTTTGCACGAGGCTGAGGAATATCCTGGAAGTATAACTTTAGCAGGGCTTCAGAAAAGTTTGAAGTAACCGCGAGTGGACTATAATACAGTAACCTAAGAAGAAACGAATGTTAAATCCTTGCATCTGCAGCCAGGTTCATGGCAATGTACGTACGGTTTATTATCACTCTTTGTACCACCGAAGAGAGAGGTTTTGATCAGCACATGATGTGCGTTACAGAGGTTAATAGGAACATGTCATTAAACAAATTAAAAAGGTTAGATATTTGGTAGGGGTGTGAAGCACGAAAATAATTTAAGAAACATTACGTGTCCAAAGACAAGTTTCAAGTTTTCATTTTAACTCCAAGGAATATACATATTTATATACATATATATGTATTATACACTAAACTCTTCCTCAAGAAATTCTCTAAATGATGTTGAAAACCGCATCAAAATCCATCAAGTAGTTTAGAAGTACTAAGCGAATACACAGACAGACGCGGATAAGCGACTTTGTTATATACTATATACGAGATATTAACAAAGTCGCTTATCCGCGTCTGTCTGTGTATTCGCTTAGTACTTCTAAACTACTTGATGGATTTTGATGCGATTTCTACATCATTTAGGGAATTTCTTGAGGAAGAATCAAGTGTATAATGCATTTATATTTAACGTAAGGATAGTAGACAAATATAGAATCGTTTGTAATCAAGTCGTAAAAAACCGCTTTTAGGGCGCTCACATGGCTTGCTCTGACTAAACCATAAGAGATATATTAAATTAATGTACTACAGAATTGTAACTCTCAAAAAGGTCTACAGAAAAGTCAGCGATAGCGTATGTTTATCTTTTAAGGATGACCCACAGTAACCGTTTTTGTCTTTCAAAGTATTGCTGTAAAAACTAAATTGTTACCGGGCGAAGCCGGGCCGGTTCGCTAATATGTGTGTGTGTGTTTATGTTTCTGTGTGTGCGTGCGCGCGCGCGCGCGTGTTTTTTTTTTTGTTAGGAAAATGGGTAAAATGTGTGTTTACAGAATGAGTTTTAGACGCAAAGTTTTATACACAGGAACTTCAGAGTTGTCTTTGGACACGCATCACTTTTGTCTTTATTACCGTGCCATAATAATGCAGGCCCGCTGTTTGAAGTCACGTTCAGGCAAGTCGCCGACGCAAAGACTGCGCCAGTTGNTGTCTTTGGACACGCATCACTTTTGTCTTTATTACCGTGCCATAATAATGCAGGCCCGCTGTTTGAAGTCACGTTCAGGCAAGTCGCCGACGCAAAGACTGCGCCAGTTGGGGGCTTTGCTCTTAGAGGCGGTGATGCAAGTGGGGAGCGAGCAAAAGTCAGCTTTAAGAGCTGACGCGTTTCGAGGTCCCGAACGCGCAAAGGAACTTAACGTAGGCTGAACACTTACCAGGGAGTTCTTCAGCGTGCACCACTGCAAAAAGATTACTTTCCTGTGGGAATAAACCTGGGTAAAGAAACTGGAAGCGTGCAATTAACCAGTACAGCCCCGAGCGATATGTCACAAAAAAAAAATCACACTCAAAGAAGGCTAGTGAAAAAATTTAGAATAAGCTGCAAGGTATTGTAGAGAGGCAGTTAAAAATTACGACAAAAACATTATTTGATTAACAGCAGGAAATAAGCGTTCAAAATATGGTTCCTGGAAATTGGGTGTAAGTTCACAAACAACTTCTGGCCGATTTCAAGCAATTAAATTAGTGTTCAAAAAATTAAAGACACACATTAAGGAATTTAGGGTATTAATAACAAACTCCCTCTACACCCTTTTTTCTTCCCTTAATTCTCCTTCCCGGTGCAATTAGCAGGGCTCGGACCTACGCTGGCCCAATTCGAATCAGGTATAACGACGCATCGACGACCAATCTTGTTGGGTTTTCGGAACCTTTTCACAGTTATGTCCCAACGCCAAGTGCAGGCGGCGCGCACCTGATGATCTGAAAGCGAAACCAGTGTAGCGGGGAGAACGACCAGCAGGTTGCGCGGTGCCAGTAGATCTACCNTATAGGTTGGGTTGTGGTGTATTAATATGCATAGTTCGTCCATCTTGCACGAATTCTTCCCATTGGTTTTTTTTTCTATTCTAAGAAGGTCTAAGTGCAAGGTTGGTGGGAGTGTTTTCCCTTGGGCTAAAGGGTGTTATCCCGTTCCTTGCCCATATGGGCCAAGGCGTCGTAAGTTCTTATGGATAAGAGCACCACGTTAAACATACTAAACACACGCGCAAATGTGAATTGTGTTCTCATGATGTACTTCTTAAATTTTGTTTATTTCTGTTTTTCGCAGGNTATAGGTTGGGTTGTGGTGTATTAATATGCATAGTTCGTCCATCTTGCACGAATTCTTCCCATTGGTTTTTTTTTTCTATTCTAAGAAGGTCTAAGTGCAAGGTTGGTGGGAGTGTTTTCCCTTGGGCTAAAGGGTGTTATCCCGTTCCTTGCCCATATGGGCCAAGGCGTCGTAAGTTCTTATGGATAAGAGCACCACGTTAAACATGCTAAACACACGCGCAAATGTGAATTGTGTTCTCATGATGTACTTCTTAAATTTTGTTTATTTCTGTTTTTCGCAGGTTATATCTCAACATGAGTCTACTGGACATTCACTACGCCCTGCTTGTTCATTGCCTCTTTTAATTTTGCACTACGCGAAATACTGTTATTGCCAAGAGTGGTAGGCCTAATCGACCGCACCTTGTTATTTACATAAGAATACCTGACAGAGAGTATTTTCATCCTGGAAACACTAAATACATCATGTTCTAGGACATAGTAGGCACAGTGACTTTTAGGGCTCTTTACAAAAATATGAGACCAGTACATATTTTCTCAATTTAAATTCGGAATTCAGTATGCAAGAGCTGCAATGAAATTAACATTTCGGAAAACTGAAGCAAAACTACGATAACCAGTACACATCTATAATGTTAACTTAAACATTTCAATTGAGTGAACGGGAAAAGTAAATTCGTAATGTTGGCAGTCCTACTGAAGAAAGACATATCTGGCGGAATGACTGAGACTCTTTAAAATAAAAACAAATCGACGTCTTATGGGGAATAAAAGCCATATCTCTCGGCAACATTGCAGTTTTTGTACTGTAGTCGTCAGGCTTGTTTAAAACGACCAGATGACATACAAGGTTTTTTATTTTTCAAAGCGGTGTGTTGCGAATGGGAATGTACAGAATTGCGACGGAAAATACGTCTCCCATTTTTGAAATGAAAAACTGTTATTAGAAGTAATTACGATAAATCAAAATGAACACACATTCTGCACGGGTATGTTACTGACTCATCAGAAAGGGTAGATCAGTAGCATCGTTACCCTTTCCAAGAACGAATTTTATCTGTTACGAGCTTATTTGGATCAGAATGAACACATACGCTAGCTGAGGCAAATTCACCCTCAGAACTTCCATAATAGTGTCTCGATGTACAGGCACAGGTTATAACAAAAATCAGTAGATTGTAAGAACGTACATTAGACTCTCTGGAATGCATCAGGTATGTGCTAAAAGGTGTATAGTATTAAAAAATAAACGTTTTCTTAAGGAGCCCGTCTACCTTGTCCTTAAACTTCTTCCTAGTGTGTTTGAAAAAACACGTTTACACACGAAACTACACTGAAGAGCCAAAAAAACTGGTGTAGGCGTGCGTATGCAAATAACAGAGGTATGGAATCAATCAGAGTAACGCGATGCGGTTGGCAGCTAGATCGGTTACTGCTGCTACAATGGCAGGTTATCAAGATTTAAGTGAGTTTGAACGTGGTGTTATAATCGGCGCACGAGAGATGGGACTTAGCATCTCCGAGGTAGCGAGAACATTTGGATGTTCGCGTACGACCATTTCACAGGTGCACCGTGAATATCGGGAATCCGGTAAAACATCAAATCTCCGAAATCGCTGCAGCCGGAAAAAGATCGTGAACGAACGGGACAAACGACGACTGACAAGAGTAATTAAACCTGACAGACGTGCAACCCTTTCTCAAATTGCGCAGATTGTATTTGTGTTCTGCCCTGCAGGATTCATGTTGTGAATTGCCTCCTGCATACCTTCAGACATTAGTCGAGTCCATGCCACGTCGTCTTGTGGCACTTCTGCGTACTGGGCAGGGGGAGGGAAGGGGGGGGGGCTACACGATATTAGGCAGGTGTTCCAGTTTTTTGGCTCTTCAGTGTATTAAACTTGCGTCCAATGTGCTGTTCTACGAAAAGAATGCACACTTAAGACGAGAGCTGTTGAGTGCTTTAAAGACGTCATGAACATTACACACGCCCACGCCAATTCAGAGTACGACACAATTGTTAAAAAACTGTTTTTTTCAATCAAATACATACAAAACAACTCAAGGGTCCTGCACTGATCCTTTCTACAGACTTTCCCAGTAAAATAACAGGAGTATGTCCATTTCATATCAGTGGGGTAAATTTTGACAGTTCTAGCAAAGTAGCACGGTCACAGTGTATCCTTCCACCACAGCTGTTTTTTGTCAGTGAAGAAAATGACATTTGTAAACAAATGTTTGAGTCCAATGCACACTTACATTTTCCTCTTTCCTCGTGTTTCCTGAAAGACTGACGTTAGCTAACCTCCGTCCAGTTATCAATGTAGGATATTATAGCTAGGTTGGCATTACAACCTGTTTTATTATTTTTAATTTCCAAGTTAAGTTTGTAGGGGTTAACTTAATTTTATTTCAAGGTCAAAAAGGAAACAGAAGGGCGAAGGGGAAAAAAAGGGGGGGGGACTACTTTAACGTCTTTCGTGAGACGGCATTGTTTTGGGGTTCTTACAAGTGTGTGGTATTTGAGTTGCATATTGTTTTGATGGAGCAGTGGAAAATTTTGCTCGTATGGAAATAACATTCAAATTATTATAACTNTGAGTTGCATATTGTTTTGATGGAGCAGTGGAAAATTTTGCTCGTATGGAAATAACATTCAAATTATTATAACTTCGAAAATTTTAACTTCAATTAAAAAAACAAAATTCGATACATACGTCGCTGTTTGTTTTCGTACAGATGCAGCAGTACGCACACACACACTTTGGCCGAAGTAAATATTACACTCGTTGAATTTACGATATAGGTAAATAAACAAATATTAATTACATACTACTAAAATGTTGGAATGTACGGTTTTTTCAGGCTGCGTGCATTTCAATAATAAAAGTAACGGTTTGCAAATACATTATTAACAAAACACCCAAACTTACTGTTTGTAAAATTCGCAACCTCTTGAACACGTGTTTTTCTATGAAAATCCTTGCAAGTTTACTTCACTAAAATCATGTTTGTTCGTCACTTACCTCAAATTATTTATTTGCAGAATAATTCCGTAAAATCAACATTGCGCACGTTTCGTGAAACCAACAAACTTAAACTTAGAAACGTAAATTATATTCGTGTCGCTTCATTACGGACGGCGGTTAAGGAAAATGGCGGAACGAGCAGTTTTACGAAGCGGTAAACACGTGCCGATTAACATTACATTTCACTCAAGAAAACTCACTACAACGGTTCCTACTACTATGCTTAAATAAAGCAAATAAAAATAATTAACTACCGATAAAATATGCCAACAACACCAACAAAGTACTCGAATAAACACGATGAGAAAAAANAATAAAAATAATTAACTACCGATAAAATATGCCAACAACACCAACAAAGTACTCGAATAAACACGATGAGAAAAAAGCACAAATGCTCGACGGCGTTCACCGGCTGGAAACTGGTTACATGGCTAGCCATTGGCTGGAAAGGTTTACTATTCGTACGTGTTGACATACTCTGTCATAATCGCTAAACTTTTTTTCAAAAATCGATATATCTATATATTGTTTTAAAAACATAATTTAAACCGTAAATGGTGTAAGTAAAATTAAAATTTTTAATTACAACTTTTANCTATATATTGTTTTAAAAACATAATTTAAACCGTAAATGGTGTAAGTAAAATTAAAATTTTTAATTACAACTTTTAGTTCAGAATACTATTTTCTTCCTAAGCCATCATCAAAATCGCCGACTCAACAACATGCATCCCGCAGCAATTCATCAGCTGATACAATACTTTACAAACGAGAGCATTTACTGGTTACGAAGTGTGTGGGTTGGTCACATTGTCTGTCAGATTTTACCCCACTTATATGAAAATGACAATAACTACTAAAAGTTATGGGGCTACTCGCAGCACGAAGAGAACACTGCACGTAAGTTCAAACCCTTGCGTTTAGAGACGATGGCGCATTTGATGCACATGGCAGTATCGCCCTTACAGCTCCCACGCTTCTCGGCCTCAAACGCGGGAAAATGCTCCAGGTAGGCGGGAGCCTTAATATAAATATTAACAGCATTGTTACTTAATCTTACAGTTACTGTTTATAATAGGTTTATCTGCATTTTTAATCACGTGAGTTTTGTGTTTACCGTGTCTCGTACTTAATTCGAGAAGTGCGGTTGTTTATTCCGTGATATTTGCTGTTATTTTGCGTAGCTTTAATATTGCCTGCTGATTTTTCTCACATCCTATTTGAACATATTTTCTCGGAATAAAAATGCCATAAATGGGATTCCTCAGGTTCATTTTGTAATACAGAGCCCGATATAGATACTTGTCTATAAGAGTGTAGTAGGCTTCAAATGCATTGCACCACAAAACCTTAGGATATACTATAATTACAAAAGCCAAACGACATCAATACTGCGTGCCAGTTCTGAGACTTTCCAAAGACGTGATAACATTTTATGCAATTGTACGTGACGTCNACGACATCAATACTGCGTGCCAGTTCTGAGACTTTCCAAAGACGTGATAACATTTTATGCAATTGTACGTGACGTCATTACAGCTGTTTCACTTCCATGTTTCAATAGCAGAAATTTTTGAAACCAGGCGACGTTGTTGATGATATTTTACTNATTACAGCTGTTTCACTTCCATGTTTCAATAGCAGAAATTTTTGAAACCAGGCGACGTTGTTGATGATATTTTACTCACTTCTGTAATAAATATAGTTAGTACATAGAAGAAGTTAGAAAAATTCTCCTAATTTATTTGGACACACGTTCAAACATGAATTTCCAATTATTTTCATTTAATAATAACTGTGTTCGTTTTGGTTGGTGAATTATACCTACATTGNTTCAAACATGAATTTCCAATTATTTTCATTTAATAATAACTGTGTTCGTTTTGGTTGGTGAATTATACCTACATTTGTTAAACAGAAAATTTTGTCAGCTTAAGTGTAGTTGCTCAAATGTATGGGGTAATTAACAATCGCACCATCCAAATAGAGTTCTCTGGAAATAAGTGCGGTTATTATTGGCAAATACAAATGTTAAAAATATTACAACCGTTTTTCACCTCTACGTTTACTATATGTTTATATAAGCAAGCAAACACGCGTATACGCTATCCTTTTCCAAATCCTATATTCAGCGTGTTTAGTATCATCTATTCGCACGTTTTGTATCAGACCTTTGAAGAATTGCCCAATGTACGACGTGTTTGGGTGTGTCCTAAATATGCAATGTATCACAAGCGTTTTACTCTTATTTTAACATAAAAGTGTCATTTTTTGGTTAGATTGAACAATTACTTGTATTTTATTTATCAATTATAATATTTCATCTAAAATTTATGTTTATTAAAAAAAGACAGAAAATAGGTGTGTTGGTAATGCCTAGTAAGTAGTGGTTCTCATGCTATATACTATTAAACTGGAGTCGTATAAATGCGATTCGCTGTCCTTTTGGTGTAATTTTCTATTCTTAGTTAAGCTTTGTTNGGAGTCGTATAAATGCGATTCGCTGTCCTTTTGGTGTAATTTTCTATTCTTAGTTAAGCTTTGTTTGCGTGAGGCAGACGAAGAGCATAAAAATTTAACTCCAGCAGGGCTTCATAAAAAGTTAAAAGTACCCGTGAATGGACTATAGCACTCCAATATGACTTGCCAAATACCAATTTTGGCAAAGAGAAAACGCAAAGTTAATACAACGAGCTCTGTGGCAAGTCCAATGTGGATTGGCCTTTAGAAAGAGGGACGATAAGTAGAGTCGTGATTTACTTGGCTCGCCGCACTATGGCAGGGCGAGCAAATTGAATCCATTAAAGAGCTTATCTTTTACCGGCCCAAGAACTCGCTTAAAAAAATTAGCGGATATGAAAATGCTTACGGGTTCTTTCGTTTTGCAGGGATATTTAGGAAACGGATACGGAACACAGGGTAAGTGGACGCAGAAACACAACGATCTGCAACCTACAAATTAAAAAAATAACTTTTCTGTTATACAATTCTAACANGTAAGTGGACGCAGAAACACAACGATCTGCAACCTACAAATTAAAAAAATAACTTTTCTGTTATACAATTCTAACATAAGCTTTAAAACAACATACCCCAATATTTAATATTTATATTATGTTTATTATTGTGTATGTAATGTCAAACCACGCACGTGTGTGCACTTAAACAAAAAACATCAGTTACCACCTCAAATCCACGCTCTTGTTTGTTTCCTTGTATATCACAAGACGAATATCAACAACGCCATACTCGGTTTATATTGGCTTTACGGATTCAAAGACACGGTAAGGATTGGGAGTTGCCCAGCCTTCTTACGCACATCCGTACGTTATCCGCTTACGTGAAACGAATCCGCATCCGTGTCATTGCAGAATGGGCCTAAGGTGGAGGACCAAGGGAATCGCACTGGCAAAGGTCATGAAACATGCAGACATTGACACAGGCCTGCTTACCGCGTCGCCTGACAGATCCGAGCGTCCCTGCCGGATGAAGGTGGCTTCGGCAAACATCTGGGCTGTTGACGCAGCTGTTTCCGCACAACTGCCGAGACAATAGTCGGTCGAGCTCCTCTGCACCGCCCCCTCCCATTACCCCTTTCGTCTACCTGTTACACTACAAGGGGCCGCGGGGGCTCAGCGGTTAGCCTGCTCGCCTCCCACCAACGCGAACCGGGTTCAATCCCCGGCCGGGTTACTCAGGTTATTTTCGCATGTGGGAACCGTGCCGGACGATGCCGCTGGTCGGCGGGTTTCCTCGGGGATCTCCCGTTTCCCCCCGGCCTATCATTCCGGCCCCGCTCCATACTCACCTCTATTACCCTCATCGGCTCTTGAGACCTCGATGTTGAGAGCCTCTCGAATCTCTTCACTCACCCTGAACCTGAAACAGTGAGAACTAAGCCAAATAAATGAAAACAAGTGATAATTGAGTAACTGGTAATCGATGCCAGATAACTAATTAATATGATGGCAGAATTTCACAGATTGATTTTTGATTCACTGAAAGTAGAGAATTCCTTTGCCTATGTCACCTGTTCTCAGTTCATCTGCTCGATTTGCCAGTCGTCAGTAGTTTATCAACTGACTTTCAGAGAGTGTTATTTCACTGATTGACATCACTGTTTCGGGCTTGGTGTACTTATCATTTTATAGCTAAAATGGATAAACATAAAATCAATTATTATTAAATAATTTTTAACATTTGTAGCATATTGTGATTTCCGTTGCTTTGAAGGTTGCTTTGAAAATGTCTTTTCTAAAGAATCAAGCAAAGAAATTTACTTAAATGTTAATTAAATACACATTAATTAATTGATTTTTAGAACACATTTATATAAGTTAATTCTAATTATTTCATGCGCAACATAAATAGTATTTTTCTGACAATTTTGTAGTGTGTGTACTATTTTATAAATGGGTTTCGTATGTTGTACAGTCCATTGGAAGTTACTCTGTTACTAACTTATGCGATAATTCACAATAGAACACGTTAAAATGTGTGCGTTGTTTGGTTTTCGTTAAGCGTAAAATAAATAGTTATATCTTGAATCCAAAGTATAAATTTTGCAGCAGTGGCCAGTAAGATCGCAGTAGTGCAGGTGTTGTTGACGATAAACTTGTATTTACAGTAAAACAAGTATTACAATTTTTTTGAAATGTAAAGTAAATGTGTGATCATGTTTGTGGTTATGTATGAGAATTCGAGACGCTAGAACATTTTAGCCTTAAAGTGTCGCAAGACGAAATGCTAGTTGATAAAAAGTGACGTTAGTTTGTGTGGTCAGCTATCGACAAAATGTAAAGAGGGCAGGTTCGTCGCAACTTTTCGTTCGCTGGAATTAATAGAGTTGTGAATCGTGAATACAATAGACGTGGTTCCACTAGTTGCGATCGCCGATTGCTGCATAATTCTTAATTCATAACTTTTTTTTTGTTTTCAGTTGTAAATGGGTCCTTGATCCCGGCGTGTGCGATCCATAGTTGTCTAGTCAATTACGTAATGTTATAGTTTTTTTTTTTTTTTTTGTATTTCATGTCGGGCTTTTAAAATACTTTTCTGCGGTTTTTATGAGGTAAAATGTATTGAAATACGGACTGCAACACAATGTCTTTAATGTGTTAATGTTTAAGTACTAAATTACTTGAATTATTTCTCTTACGTACCGTATATTACGACTTCTTGCTTTGTCTCGTAAAGAGACTGCCGAGACTGAAAAGCTTAGTCATTTCTGGTCAATTATATATATATTTGCAATTATTGTTCTAATAATATTAACTAATCTTCAAAATAGTGCTTTTTTCCCTTATGAAAATGAAATTTTATAAAATAAGTTAACTAAGATAAGTTAAAATATATTTTCTTTGAATTCATTTGAACGGTTGACATAAACAAATCGTGATAGAAGAATATACATTATAAATAACAAAGTAGGGTGATCGTTTCTGCGGTACAGGTTATGTATGTTGCGCGTATTTCAATAGTTACTGCAAATAGTACCTACCTCGAACCTAATTTTTTACATTATTACCTTATCTTCATAAGACGTCATTCGTGTGTCTGACGTATCGGATATCAAATTTGTTTGGTTTCGTGTCGAGATGCTAGACGTTCAAAAATACTTTATGATAAGTATGTGTGTTTCTGGGAGACACATTNTGTTTGGTTTCGTGTCGAGATGCTAGACGTTCAAAAATACTTTATGATAAGTATGTGTGTTTCTGGGAGACACATTAGTAAAAGCTGTTGTCCTGGTGACGACGTGCGTTAATTCTGATGACAAAATGAAAAAAAAAAAAATTAAAAACTTGTATTACCGAGAAATAAAGTGTTAAATATCCTAAATCCTAGTATTTCGTAGAGAACTTTAACGCGGATGTGTCAAGATCATATTCATAGCGACCTGTCTGTCCGAATGTGTTTTCGGTGAAATCGTCCTCTAAGAGATTTTCTGTCTGAAGTTACGTTTTTTTTTTTTAATTGACAGGATTTTCTTCTCGTAAAACTGTTGATATCTTACATGGTCAGCTTTCTCTGCTATGCTTTTGCCAACCTAAGCCAGTTTTCTTTTTTGATGGTTTTCTGTACATAATGTCTTCGTAAAATAAAATATGTCTTAAGTTTTTTTCCTTCCCTTTCGCCGCGAGTGTTTCTTCCGTAAAGGAAAACGCATTGAGGATGTCGTCTCGCTGTAGATGCCTCAGTGCCTCAATACGCAAAGAACTCAGTTGGCTTGCTGTCTACGTCATCAGCTTGCCTTAATGAGTCTCCCATCGTTGAACCTTCCGTTTTATTGCATAATAATAAAAATTTAGCTGTGCTCTGCGCCTTTAACTGGAATATTCTTACCTAAAAATGTTCGTAAAAACGTCTGTGTAAGCTATTTTTTCTTTTCAAAAGATACGCACGCAGACACGGAAATAGAAAACAATGGACATGAGGAGTTGCTATTCGTAAGCAGTGATCTATATTAAATTCTGGGTAATTTTTTTTGGTAACACGTATTTCAATTAAGCTCTGCTCACCGTTCACTGGCCTAGGCAGGCCAAGTAGTAGGTAAGTTATATCTCGCGACTCCAGTGTATTAGNTGTTTGGTTTCGTGTCGAGATGCTAGACGTTCAAAAATACTTTATGATAAGTATGTGTGTTTCTGGGAGACACATCAGTAAAAGCTGTTGTCCTGGTGACGACGGGCGTTAATTCTGATGACAAAATGAAAAAAAAAAAAAAATTAAAAACTTGTATTACAGAGAAATAAAGTGTTAAATATCCTAAATCCTAGTATTTCGTAGATAACTTTAACGCGGATGTGTCAAGATCATATTCATAGCGACCTGTCTGTCCGAATGTGTTTTTGGTGAAATCGTCCTCTAAGAGATTTTCTGTCTGAAGTTACGTTTTTTTTTTTTTAATTGACAGGATTTTCTTCTCGTAAACCTGTTGATATCTTACATGGTCAGCTTTCTCTGCTATGCTTTTGCCAACCTAAGCCAGTTTTCTTTTTTGATGGTTTTCTGTACATAATGTCTTCGTAAAATAAAATATTTNTAAGCCAGTTTTCTTTTTTGATGGTTTTCTGTACATAATGTCTTCGTAAAATAAAATATGTCTTAAGTTTTTTTCCTTCCCTTTCGCCGCGAGTGTTTCTTCCGTAAAGGAAAACGCATTGAGGATGTCGTCTCGCTGTAGATGCCTCAGTGCCTCAATACGCAAAGAACTCAGTTGGCTTGCTGTCTACGTCATCAGCTTGCCTTAATGAGTCTCCCATCGTTGAACCTTCCGTTTTATTGCATAATAATAAAAATTTAGCTGTGCTCTGCGCCTTTAACTGGAATATTCTTACCTAAAAATGTTCGTAAAAACGTCTGTGTAAGCTATTTTTTTCTTTTCAAAAGATACGCACGCAGACACGGAAATAGAAAACAATGGACATGAGGAGTTGCTATTCGTAAGCAGTGATCTATATTAAATTCTGGGTAATTTTTTTTGGTAACACGTATTTCAATTAAGCTCTGCTCACCGTTCACTGGCCTAGGCAGGCCAAGTAGTAGGTAAGTTATATCTCGCGACTCCAGTGTATTAGTGAGCTGATTTTGGTGCCAAACGAAGGTCCTCGTCCAGATTCGTGGATGTAAGCCATGAAAGCCAAGTATCCATTTCGTTAAGGGTTGTTCACGATAAAGTGAACATTTTTGAAATCAACTTTAGAAAAAAAACCACTGCGCCTAACTGCATATATTTTAATGGGCTCACTGAGTGACATGTGCCCAGTAAAGTTGGTAACGATAGAGGGAAAGTAGTTCCATTTTTTAACGTCGAATTAAAAGTGTTAGGTTAACAGTTGTTATAAATTAAATTATTTATTCATCTTTCAGATTTTTTAAAAATAATATAATTGTTACAATTAGCAGATTTTTAAAATATTTACTTTTCTAATAATTTCATAGTTTCACTTGACCAACGCATGAATAAAGTGACGAGGCCCATGGAAGTGTTAATTTGACACAAGGCGTAATAATACACAACGCGCATACAAGTAGATCTTAAGCAAGGTTTTAAAAAAATGCTCAGTTTACTGCTAACAGCCTATACCTTCATTTCATTCCTACGTCGCAAAGAAAATATTACCGGTTAAGGTAGACGTATTCACGTTAAGTTCAGCCACACCACAAAGTAGAGTGGAGTGGATATATTTGGGCGGCTCTTGACATCGAGGTCTTGAGAACCAATGAGGGTGAAGTGAGGTGAGTATGGATCAGCCCCGGAATGCAGGAGCAGGGGAAACTTGGAGATCCCCGAGAAAACCCACCGACTAGCAGCATCGTCCGACACGATTTCCTCGTGCGGAAATTCTGGAGCGACCCCGACCAGGAACCACGAAGTAGATGAGTGCTCAGAGACGAAATGCCGTTGCAGTTCCTTCGACGTGGACATGTTCCATTCCGGAAACGGGGCTTGATCGGAGAACGGCGTTCCAAACACGTCGCTGGCCATTACCGCCATTTTACTGGCGCGTGCCAGCAGCGTAAGCTGCTGTTCAATCCCTTGTTAGTCGCACCACGATTATTTTGGGATGCAGCATCTTGTCGACTACAGCACGGCGAGGTACTGTTCCCAAAGAGCGAGGCGAACATCCCGTTGCTAGTGGACGCCCGCGGCGGTAACGCGACCTCGGCGAAGTTTGGTTCGAACTCCCAGCGCCCGCCGGCACATGTGATCAAGTAGAGCCTCTAGCTTATCCACCGTCAGTCTGAGAGTATGCCTTTGGAAACAACGTTTGTATAGGCTGTTCACTGTTAATTGAGGACAACCTTCGAAAAATGTCACTGCCCCCACCTGCATGTGTTGTAACGAGCTCGCAGAATGACGCGCGCCCAGTAAAATTGGGTTACGACGTAGGGAAAGTATTTCCCGGTCTCAACGTCGAATTAAAAGTGTTAGGTAAACATGTGTAAATACTTAACTAATTAATTCTGCTTTACGTTTTTTAATGCTTGTAAAAATACAAACTTAACAAATTTGGTAACTTTTACATTTTTTTAATAATTTCACACTTTCACTTGACAGACACATTAAAATAGTGACGAGCCCCGTGGTAGTGTCAATTTTATATATATTGGAAGAATACACAGTATGAATATGAATAAAAGTAGATCTTACACAGGTCTTTCAGAAGTGCCCAGTTTACCTTGACCAGTTATACATACTCACGACATGAGCGTTAGCGATCTCGGCCACCGATCACCGTGTGTGTGTTTAGAGAAATGCAAGCCGTTACCTCCATGTTGACACAGAGTAGGTAAATACACAGAGTTGAAATGGCGCGCAGGTTTCTTTGGATATAAACGATATTGCCTTCACGAGGCTCTTGCAAACGGGCCTGTTGTGCATATTTTGCTTCTGCGAATTGCATACGTTACCGGGCGCTGATTGGGCGAACGGTGTTCCCACATTGATGCTGGCCAATGGCGCCATTTTGCTAGCGTGTGCGGTCGAAGTTCGTGGAATAAGCGTCTGTTTCACCTTTGTGTTCTTGAGGCGATCTCCTCCTACCTGTCGCGTTTTTTTTAACGAAGTTATTTAACTTGTCCCCAGTAGCTTACCTACGAGAAAAAAAAACATGCCTTCAGACGAGGACAGGATGGTACTTCCAAGATTTCGCGCATGCTTTAAATGTTAATTTGGATCCCTTCCAGAATCGTTAAAAACTGCTTCTTCAGACGGTTGGCTGTATCTTAAAACATATTACTCAGACATGAGCGAAGCTACGATAGGACCCTGTATTGAACTTTGCTACAAATTTTCCATCTGTAAAGGGGCCGCGGTGGTTGAGCGGTTAGACGGCTCGCCTCCCATCAAGGCGAAACTAGTTCCATCCCCGGCCGGGTCACTCTCGTATTTTCGCAAGTGGTAATCGTGCCGGACGATGCCGCTGTTCGGCGAGTTTTCTCGGGGCTCTCCCGTTTCACCCGCCTTTGCATTTTGGCCCTGCTCCATTCTCATCTCATTTCACCCTCATCGGCTCTCAAGACCTCGTTGTTGAGAGCCGCCCGCCCATATCTCCCAACTTAACTCCACCAGTGAAATTGCGGGGGTCGCCGCTTGACCGCACGCAAGTTCAGAGCCTTGCGCGTAGTGGTGATGGGGACACTTGATGAGGGTGGTAGTGTAGCCCTTATCGCCCCCGTGCTTCCGAGCCTCAAACGCGACAACAGCTGCAGGTAGGCGACCGCGTGCTTGTGTGGTGTCGATGTCAACAAGGTAGCAAGCGCGATCCGCTTGCCCGGAGCTGCCGTGCTCATTACGCGCGCGACCGGCCAATGGGAGGCGACGTCGAGCGCCGTGTCCTTGAACTCCGCGGCCCGTCCCCGGTGACCTAGTTCCCGCCTCGTGTTCGGTAACAACTCACGGCAGGTGGTTTGGTCAGCGAGGCGACTTTAGCCCGCGGAGCCTCATCTTGCCGCTCCCGTCTGCTGCCAACCGGTTAACTTCAGCTGTCGGGAAGACCACCATTTCCGTTCACACTAAACAAGTTGAGTTGTGAAGTTTAAGTTCGCCGTCATATTGAATATTTTTGTTTATTTCTTCCTAATTCAATTTTAGGAGGATTTATTGAAAAATGCGACAATAAAAGCTTAGCTAATTACCTTAACCATCATTACGGACATAATATATGAACTACAAACGCATTTATATGCAACAATCAACATAATACTTTTGTGTATCACCTTTTAATGACAACCCTGGAACACGTATTAATAATCAGGTACAGATATTTGCACAGACCCATGAGATGTAATGCTTTTCTAATGAAACATTTTCAATAATGCCCCCGACTCTTATGTTATGACGCGACACTGGCTCTTGAGTAGTTGTGTATGTTTCTGAAGCATATGTTTTGAGATACAGCGCTTTAAAAAAAAACCATTCTTAGCTATGTTGGAGTGCTCTGAAATGCGTTTCTAATGTGCGTGACGTTGCGAAAGCACCCAGCTGCTCTCCTCATCTGAAGTGTGTGCTCTGTCCGTAAATAAGCATATTGGACGCACGTGTAATAGTTTCCGGGGGGAGGGGGACGTGTATTTCAAACACACTGCAACGCAAGCACCAGGTAGGCGAAAGCCTAAAGGATATATATATAATTTACAAATGTTAGTCATTAAAATTTATGGCTGGAATTTAAAAATTAAAGCTTGAGATGGCATAGAGGACTGCTTTACCGATTTTTTGAAGTTTGTGCTGTTTCATTTATATCTGTATTTTCCCATGAGGGGCACAACTTATATAATAATGAGGCAACCTTTGAATACGGTTACAAATGTGAAACGAATCACGTGAGGAAAATAAGTTACATTTCTAAATAACTGTGCCTTAGCAGGCTTGTTTTTTTAAATATGCTATAAAAAACTATTTAAATCGTTTTTCAAATTATTTACAATTTTTAATAGGACACCTTCGATATTATCTCACAAATCCATGAAATATCTTTAAAAAAAAAAAATGATGATTCTTGAGGAGTTTTAACAGTGAGATCTTGAGCACCGAAGAGGACGAAATGAGGATGGAGCCGTGGCGGAATGAAAGGGCGGGATAAGTGGGAGTTCCCCGAGAGAACCTGCCAGCCAACGACAACGTCCGCTACGTTTCCCACGTTCGAAAATCCGGATGACCCCGTCGCCGGAAATAGAACCCGTCTCGCCATGGTAGGAGGCGAGAACTCTGACTACTGCACAACCACCCCTCCCCATCCCCAACAAAATAAATGATACAGATATACGTAACCACCCGGAGGAAAAAAATGGGTGCGACAATCTGCTCTGTTTGTTAAATACGCAACCTTTATCTGTCTCGTTACCTCTTTCATCAACGGGGCCGCGATGGCTGAGTGGTTAGCCTGCTCGCCGCCCAAAATGGCGAACCGGTTCAATCTCCGGGGCCGCGTCACTCCCGGATTTTCGCATGTGGGAATCGTGCCGGACGGTTTTAATATTAAGTCACTTTATCACAACATTATAAATGTTACAAAACATAAACGATCAAAGAAATGCCTCGATAATAATTTTTTTGTTGCAGCAACATTAGACTTTTTTCTTCGTATGCTTTAAGTCTAGTGTTCTAAATTTTTTAGATTTAAATTTAAACAAATGACGGTAAATCAATGACATAATCCCAAACATTTATCGAGTTCATAAGAAAGATTCTGCGGCACAAAATAAATGTCTCAAAACAACAAAACAGAAAAAGTCATCTTTTACGTAGCTATTGCTGTNAAAGATTCTGCGGCACAAAATAAATGTCTCAAAACAACAAAACAGAAAAAGTCATCTTTTACGTAGCTATTGCTGTTTTAAGTCGAGATTAGAATGGAAGAGTGAGTTTATTATTTCGCCTTTGATTCTTTCTAGTCTTGACTCTGACAGTCCTTCTTGGGACGGCTGTTCAAATTGCCTACAACATACGTTTCTGGTTTGATTTCGACCTATGACATTTAAATTGAAGTCAGGTTGAACTGATTTGTAAGTGGCTACGTAATTGCGCGTTGTGACTTTAAGCTTGGGACGACAAATAACTAAGCAGTGAGAGTAATGTCCACGTGAGTCATTATTTTCCTTGAAGATGAGCAAAAGTGGTAAGGGAAAATGGGCAAAGTGTGGATGCGGTGCACACAGCACATTTTATCTGCTGTCTAAGCACAAAGTTTTTTTCGATACTATACTCGGATTATGTTCTTCGGTTATGAATTAACTTAACAGTTCTTTCAAAGTTAAGGATGTTTGGGGTTTCACAGCACAAGCACCATCACACTTAAAAAGTTCATTTATGCGGTTTTGTAGTATTTATTAATTTTGTTTTAAGATATTTTACGAACTTTATACAGATTACTTTGATTCCTTTTTTCGTGATAGGAGGTAGCTGTGTTAACTTGGAGCATACTGCGAGCATTGTGTTGATCTGGTGAAACTGCACTCTTCGATTGCTAAACGAAGTACCACTGATTTTTATAGGAAACACTAACAAGTGGATGGAGGAATGGACAAAGGGTTGCAAGAGGATTTTAGGCATATTATAAGCGCTCGTTCGTGGTGCTGTCTTTCCGTTTTCTGTACTCCCTTGTAAAAGAGCGGTTCTTTGTGAATCTGAAACTATTTAATCAACTTAACGTGCTTTCTTAGACACGTTTATGACCTTTGCTAAGTTTAGTGTAAAGGTTACGGGTATGATTCCAGAAGTGACCAGTGTTTAATTTCGACGTGATGCCCTATTTACTTATTCTTTAATTTATGATTGTAACGAATTACACCCCGATTTAGCTCAACCTCGGTTCAAAACATTACGANATTTACTTATTCTTTAATTTATGATTGTAACGAATTACACCCCGATTTAGCTCAACCTCGGTTCAAAACATTACGAAAACGTCCCTAGTGGTATTTTAAAGCGCGAATGGCCTCTGATAGAGAAGTATTTTCCACATCGACGGGAGTCAGAAAATTGACNATTTTCCACATCGACGGGAGTCAGAAAATTGACACTGAAGGAGTTCGCTTTCGTGATTAAAGAAAACATATATTTACAGCTTTGTGCTGGTTTGCAAACTAGGGATTAACGTGCCAAATAACTAACTACGGAATACTTTTCTCTGGAGAATAAAATGCAGGTAAATTACATACTTGTTTATGAAACTCGCAGGTACACAGAATCCTGAATATCTCACCAGACTTGCTTCCGAGTTTCCACGCCTTGTGAAAAGTGTCTGGAATCTGGAAAGGTTTCGCAATTTCGAGGACAAATTTGATTATCTCTAACGAAAAAAACGAGGTATTTCAGAACTCTGTTTTCTATTATCTCCCCATTAATCCTTTGCAGCTAATCGTCACCGCATCGCACAAGACTTGCCCATTTGTTTCAAAAACATCATGTTTACTGTATACATGAGTTTATTGTTCTTTTTTTTTTTTGCGCACTTGGTAACGGGGACTGCAGTACTACTTGAATAGCTTTCTTTGTACCGTATAAGGTTGGTAATTGCGCAGCACGTTTGCCTCCATGCCGCGGGAGTTTGAATAGCTGTAGACATGTAGGTCAGACGTTCACGTCTTCTGTGGACTCCTTTCGGCGCGCACCTTTCGAACACGGGAGACACGTCTGTCCCCCGAGCGGCGCGTACGTATCTCGCGAGTGTAGTGAGAGGCGCGGCGCTAAAGAAAAGAGAAATACAGGGTCACGTGGTTTGCTTTCTTTACGACATCTCCGTTGTCACGTTGCCACGTGTGACTCGCGTTGTCGAGGGAAGCACGGAGAAAAAATGTACCGGCCCGCCTTTTACAACAAATAAACATGTTTAAAAATTTCTGGGTTTAACTTATATTCATTTCAATTTGAGATTAAGATGCTTAATTTTCTGTTGGCGAACTTTTTTTTTTTTTTTGTTATTTTCTTTAAAGCATGTGGTGATAATTTGTATAACCTTACTTACCAACCACTGAAATGTATCGCGTGTAATTTGTTTAGTATTTAAAGGGAAGCATAGACGAAAGAAGACAATTAATTATTTTGGCTTATTGACAGATGTTGTGGTTGTATCCCTAACGTTTGCTAGAAGTNTTTTTTTTTTTTTTTTTTTTGTTATTTTCTTTAAAGCATGTGGTGATAATTTGTATAACCTTACTTACCAACCACTGAAATGTATCGCGTGTAATTTGTTTGGTATTTAAAGGGAAGCTTAGACGAAAGAAGACAATTAATTATTTTGGCTTATTGACAGATGTTGTGGTTGTATCCCTAACGTTTGCTAGAAGTNTAGACGAAAGAAGACAATTAATTATTTTGGCTTATTGACAGATGTTGTGGTTGTATCCCTAACGTTTGCTAGAAGTCAGCAATTTGAAAATCTGAAATTACGTGTCTCAAGTACTGCTGTAGGGGCCGCGTTGGTGTAGTGGTTAGACTTCTCACTTCCCGCCTAGACGAAACGGGCTTGATTCGCGTGGGGCTGCTCCCAGATTTTCGCCTTGTGGGAATTGTGCCAGACGATGCTGCTAGCCAGTGGGTTTTCTCAGGGATCTCCAGTTTCCCCTCGCCCTTGCATTCCGGCGCCTCACCATACCTCACTTCACCTCCATCGGCTCTCAATACCTCCCAAGACCGCCCAAATCTCTCCACTCTACTACTGCTGTAAATTATAGTTACCAACATTAAAATATCTTGTCAATAAATCCAGCCCCAAATAAATAGATTAATTTGTTGAAATTCTTTTCTTGATTTTATGTTTTAAGAATTCACCCACTGCGATACTTTTTCATAGCCATTGAGGGGATCTGTCTGTGCCGTCTTGAATTTATAAATTTTTCGGCGTAACTTCAAATACAGAAGGTTTAACCATTTTTTTTGCACGGAAGACCGTAAATAAGAGTTTCTCAAACTTAATCATATTGTTACAGCTTCCTTGCTTTATTAATTTTTAACTTGTGACAACCGTGAATAAGTANGTTTCTCAAACTTAATCATATTGTTACAGCTTCCTTGCTTTATTAATTTTTAACTTGTGACAACCGTGAATAAGTAAGGGATTATTTCTTGCGGGCGATTATATAAATACATGATACTAACAGCAGCAGTTAAGCAATAAATGTTTAAAATTTGTGAAATGCAATCCTTTCTGCTTTGTTAAGCCCCCTAACATAGAACTAAACATTAACTGCATATGACGGCNGTTTCTCAAACTTAATCATATTGTTACAGCTTCCTTGCTTTATTAATTTTTAACTTGTGACAACCGTGAATAAGTGAGGGATTATTTCTTGCGGGCGATTATATAAATAAATGATACTAACAGCAGCAGTTAAGCAATAAATGTTTTAAATTTGTGAAATGCAATCCTTTCTGCTTTGTTAAGCCCCCTAACATAGAACTAAACATTAACTGCATATGACGGCAAAAATTTAATAAACCCAAGATAGCGCCATCTTGGATTATTCACTTTTTCACCATTATTTTTGTTTCAGAATGTTAAACAAAATTTTTTTGCATGACACTGCATAAACAATTTTTCAAACTTTATCAATTTTGTATAGACATATTGTCTTAATTAATATTTGCCGGAAAGAAAGAGATAATATTTCCCTGCGTGCGGGCGAACACAGAAATGCTACTGGCAACAGTAATCAAGCCATACCAAATTTAAAAATTACACAAAGCAATGCTCTATAATGAATCGATCCATGAAATATAATAAAAAATCTGTAATAAAGGTTGTGGCGAAAATTCTAAAAATCCGCACAGAAAAAAGTCTAATGTTGCAACAAAAAATTACTATTGAGGCATTTCTTTAAACGTTTGCGTAGTAGTAAAATCGATGATGATGTGACGAAGTTATTAATGTTTACCATTTACAAAATCTTATATTAATATAATTCAAAAATACAGTTTAAGTGTTAATATTAATAAATCCTTTAAGTAATGTTGCTGCAACCAAATGTTGTATTACGCTAAAAAAAATAACACGAAGAACGAAACATTTTGTATTACTGCGACATTTAAGAAATGTCGATCCAACGCAAGTTTACACTGACTTGACGCTGTAAAATGGCGGATGCTAATGAACAGCGATAACTCCGTAAAATGAAACCACAATATTTAAATTGCAAAGTGTAGTATGAGAACTAAATGTACCCTGGATCAGCTCCGGCTCTGAAGCTTTGCAAAGCAGATCACGTGTGCCAAATGTGCGTAATTTCTGGAGGATACAGTATTTTCACATAACGAAGGAGAACTGCATTTTGTCGTTATATTTTCATGAATGCACACAATGTTAAACCTATTTAAACATGTTAAAATATGACAGTTTGAAGGACGTTAGATTTCGTAAAGTGGAAAACCTCAAGTACTCAAGACGCGGGTTTTATTCTCCTCCAGGCCGTCATTTTTTTTTCCTCGTAGTTGGTAATATTTATTTTTGTGCGACAAAATAATTGTACTTAATTTATTTGGCATCAGAAATTTTTTTTAAAAGCAAAGAAAATACAAGAAAAATTTTAACACAAATTCTAACGTCAATTCAACACACAATTTGTTTTGGCGCAACTGAAACACCATCTTAATGTTGACAGTACAGTAAGAAGGTAACGTTGTTACAAAAGTACCTAATGTCACCTTTACATCAATAGCTTAAAAGTATATTACAACAACATTAGTTACTGATGGCTCACAGATAACAAAACAATTACTGTGGTAGTAACATTAACAGCTGCTGTTGGCACAATATTAAGACATGTGTGTGTGCAAGACGGTGCGGAATAATCTTTCTTAGGGGGGATTTTTTTTACAAGTCTTTGTAATCAAACATTGTGACCGGACATTTAAAATCGAAGCTTGACATCGATCTACTCAACAGAATCTTTTAAGTTTGTACGGTGTCAGATATGTCAATATTCCCCCACGTGGGACATGAATGATTAAAAACTGAGGTAACATTTGATTGGTTTTACAGATTTGAAACGAATCACGTGAGAAAATTAAGTTAGATGTTGAAGTAGCTGTTGAGATGTTTTCCTGTATACTGGGAAGCTTTGTTTTTAATACTAAATCTGGAAATTANCCTGTATACTGGGAAGCTTTGTTTTTAATACTAAATCTGGAAATTAATTTATGAAGTAATATGCATAAATACAAGATGGCGCGGACACCACCTCCTAAAGAGCGTTGGTCACGGAAAAATTTGTTTGGATGCCACATACTGTTCAATTTGTAGGCGTTATCTGCAACTACCTTTTCCTCGGATAAAATTTTTTTTAGATCGCATGAGTTCAGCAAAATTACATGTCAGAGTTAGAATTGTAGCCTATTGTTTTTGTAGCGTACAAATAAAATAAAACAAATTATTTGTAGAACATTTAAAAAGGGCAAATGAAAGGTTTTGACTTAATTTATTTTAAGGTATGTTTGGCAAGAGTTATTTTCTGTAAATTTAGGGACAGCCACAAATAAAAAATATGCAAGAATTTCCTTATTTTCAGAAATTTTTTTAAAATTGCAGAAACATTTTTATGTGCAGTTTTATAGACATCTTGGAGTAGCTCTTGGCATCTTCTTCCAGTGTGAATTATCTCATTTCCGTACGTCAGATGGTTTTCATTGTTTGTACATTTCTAAAACAGTAAAGTGTGATTTTGGCACGTATTTATGAGAAAACTATGCGCTCAAGGTTTTTTTGCGAGAAAAGAGTACTTAGATACTGATAATATCTAAAAGTCGAAAAATATATGGTTCAAATATCAAATAACACTTTTTTTCGTGGCCAGCGCTCTTAGAGCATTGCTTTACTCGAGGTCCGGGAAAGTTGGCGACCCTGGTCGACGTGGGCTCGAAGTAAGGTTTATTCTACTCAGGTTGGGAACAAAACGAAATTAATTATGGGAGGGTTTGACAAAAATTTTAAGCAACATGAATAGTAAAAAAATATTAAACTAGAAAGATTTTTACTTTGCTACGAGGTTATTTTCGATTTAATTTATTATTATTACAATTTTTAATTTTTTTTTAACGTAGGAAATAGAGAATATCTGTTACATTCCCAACCTAGCGCTTACCTAGTGGCGAAAATTTTTCCTTTGACAAACTTGTAACATTTATCTTCCCAACCTGTAGTATATAGTCCATTCACAGATACTTCCAACTTTTCTGAAGTCCTGATAAAGTTATCCCTCCAAGATATTCCTCTGCCTCATGCAAACATGCTAACTAGTCTGGAAAATTACACACCCAAGTGACAGCGCACCGCGCTCGTATGCAGTCAGTGCAATAATATTATGCGTAAGAACTATTTCTTACTAGGCATTGCCAACACAACTATTTTCCCCCTTTTGTTATTGATGTTAATTACAAATTAATTATCATAATGCATAGAAGAAATGTAAGTAAATGTACAATTTAACAAAAAAAAACAAGGTACCTTCATGCCAACACAAGTATAAAACACTTTTGATACGTGACGTATTTAGGAAAATCCAGCCACGTCGTACGTAGGGTGATTTTGCCGAGTTTTGATTAAAAACGTGTGGAGAAACTGCGAGCATACTATAGAAGTAACGTT
>NQII01009198.1:3214-15774 GCA_002778355.1 Clitarchus hookeri
GAGAGAGAACTACGCACTATTGTGGAGAGTGCTCGCTCTATGCTGTATACAAGAGATGTTCCATTGAATTTGTGGGCTGAGGCTGTGAACTGTGCAGTTTATATATTGAATAGAACCTCCTCAAGCCAGACCCCTAACATGACACCTTATGAGTTCTGGAATGGAATAAAACCTCAGTTGGGTCATGTGAAAGTGTTTGGTAGTGCTGGGTATGTTCATGTTCCTGACCAGTTAAGAACAAAATTAGATAAGAAGAGTGAGAAAATGATACTAGTTGGTTATGAATTTTATAATTAAAGAATGTATAATATATATACAAAACAAGTTAAAGTATCGAGAAATTTCATTTTTGATGAATATCAAGTTCCAGAGATTAGAAAGAATATAGCCCAAATATATGTTTTTGGTGAAGGAAAAGAAAATATAGAAAACATAAATGATGACACTAACCGTAAATCCGAAGTGAGAAAAGAAGATGCCACACTGATAGAAAGTTCATCAACTGAGAATGAAGACACCATGCACAGTTGTAACGGTGATGATCTTCCCTATGAGCCATCTCAAGAAATAGAGGATATAGAACCTTCTCACAATTTAAGACCGCGAAGAAACAGAAACTTTGAGGCAAATCTTATTGAGTTGTCGTTGCCACAAACATATGAAGAAGCAATGAGATGTTCACACAAGGAGGAATGGTCCAAGGCCATACAAGAAGAGCTGATGGCGCTAGAAGAAAATGAAACTTGGTCTACAGTTGAAAATTTAGGTCAGAGAACACTTACTACAAAGTGGGTTTTTGCTGTTAAGGACGAAAACGGCCAGGTTATACGTTATAAAGCTCGACTGTGTGCACGTAATGTTAGTCAAGTAAAAGGGGTTGACTATCAAGAGATATTCTCTCCAACCACCAGGTATGATTCAATAAGAATTATTCTTTCTATTGCAGCAAAATATAACTTAGAAATGAAGCAATTTGATGTAAAAACCGCATTTCTTAATGGTTATCTTTTAATAGCATATATATATAGATATACCAGAAGGTGTGCAGGTAAATAGTAATTATATTTTGAAATTAAATAAGTCACTGTATGGATTAAAACAGGCATCTAGGTGTTGGAACAAAAGGTTTAGTGATTTTTTAAAGAAATATGGTTTCATACAATCTCAGGCTGAAAACTGTTTATATATAGGATTTTTTAAAGGTGTTAAGAGTGTTCTTAATAGTTTATGTTGATGATGCACTAGTAGTATCTGTGAGTAAACAAGTTATTAAAGATATACTTGATTATTTAAAACAAGAATTTAAAATTGAAGAGTTAAATTTAACATATTTTGTTGGCATGGAAATAGAGAGATTAAATAATTGTATACGTATATGTCAAAGTAATCACATCAAGCAAGTAATTAAAAAGTTTTATATGCATAATACAAACCCTGTAAATACTCCAGCAGATATAAATGTTACTATCACAAAAAATGTAAATAAAAAAGTTCCAAATGTTCTATACAGAGAAGCTATTGGGTCATTGTTATTTTTGTGTTCCGTTTCAAGGCCTGATATATCATTTGCTGTGAATGTTTTGAGCAGATATGTTAATGACCTGCTGTTAAACATGTAATAAGATACTTGATTGATACTAAAGATTATAGTATTAAATATGGAGAAAGCAGTGATCTCATAGAATATTCAGATTCAGACTTTACAGGGGATTTTGATACCCGTAGGTCTACTACAGGTTAAAATTTTCAAATGAATGGAGGACCAATCACTTGGTGCAGTCAAAAACAAAAGACCATTGCTCTCACAACTACTGAAGCAGAATTGATAGCTGCCTGTGAAGCGGCAAAAGAAATACTGTGGTTGAAACAATTATTGTCAGAGTTAGGTGAGAATTATAAATGTATTACATTATGTGTTGATAATCAGAGTGCTATTAAATTAATTAACAACCCTGCTTATCAGAAGAGAACAAAGCATATATATATGTCAAATATAATTTTTTAAGGGAAAAGGTGGAGCTGGGCTTAATAAATATCGAGTATGTATCAAGTAAAAATCAATTAGCAGACATGTTAACTAAGGCCTTGCCCAGTCAATCTTTTGCATATCTGAGAAATCAATTTTTGTATAGCAAGTATTGTTTTTGGAACTAGTAATGTTAAAATTTTAGTGGGAGTATTAAATATAAAAGTTTAACATTTTGTATTGTTTCAAAAATAAATTGTTTAGTTTCCATAATTGTCACCTGTTTGGTTGGTATAACTGTCACTAGGCGACGCCACTGTAAAACGGCGCCTTTTTAGTACAGCTGTGTCTTTCTTGCTCTATCATTGTTATAGTATTGTGAATAAAACGTTTATACTAGAAATCTCAAGTTTTATTACAGAAGAAACCCATAAACCTCAACAGACAGTGTTACCTCCATCACCTTCCAGCTGTCTCTGCTCACTTGGTTAAAATCAACAACAGAACACTGATCAACTGCGAGACAATCCTCTGTCAGAACAACAAATGAACACTGTACAACGTCTATTTTTCAAGTTTTCCTGAGAATGAATAGACAATGTCATGATATTCTCAGTTTACATATCATTAGATTTGTATTATTATGATTCACTACACAAGTAAAATTACATTTTTAAGGGTTAACGTGTTGTTTTATATGCACTAGTTACCTAACGATCACAGCCATCCATTCCTCAGGTGGTACACAACTGCTCTGAAATTTGACCATTTTGAGATTGATGGATGAATTATATTTATAATGTACTGAAGTGTCTCAACACTCATCCGATAGTAATCTAGAAACTTGGCACTATCCTCTAGAAGTTTGTGTAGATGGTGAAACTCACCCACGCGACACCTTTCCCTAAGTATCGGGTGTACCCAATATGTTCGTTGTTTTGCTCTAAGTCTCCCCACACGGTAGGGATTGTCTAATACTAATAACATATCCTCCACCTCCATTCCGATAATTGTTATTACTAGCAGTAAGTAGCACGAGGACGTCCAGGTGGTAACTGTCAGCGTATATTCTTTTCGTCGGCCAACCGTCAGCTGCAGTGGACGATCAATTGGCTTTTCTGCCAGTCGCCCGTTTAGACGACCGTGAACGGCCGAACGATTATTCGGTCGTTCACGGTTCTATTGGACGGCTAGACTAAAGGTAAGTAGGGCCAGTCCTCCCTGCAGGTTCATGACAAGAGTAACCGGCTGTAGCGAGGCTGCCCTCCACCTGCTGAGAGTGATAGGGGTCGTTCCCCTCCACTCCCTTCATGTATACTCTGCGTCAAGTTCGCTGAACTCGCGTTGAAGACGTCGTGAAGCCTTCTGGAAGCCGCAGCACGTGTCGCTCTCTGCCGAGCCGACAGCCGACTGCCAGGCAAGAGCAGAACTAGGCTTTCGCGCGCGCACGTGTGCGTATGTGGTGAGGAGGGGTGATTTGGGCGTCTCGTAAGAGGCGTATGTACTGACAATTTTTCTGTGAAATCGTTGTTTGCGCGAATACGCGTATCTCGGTGAATAAATGTTCTGCAAGTAGAATTTTTTTGCCAGAAAAGATAAAAGAAAAATGCACATGCCCCCTTTTTTTAAACTTTTATCATATTAAGTCTATTAATGCATAACAAATGCGTGAAGATGGTTAAATCGCGTTTTTAAAGCTTGCTTATGCAGTGTCCTTAAGCGGTAAGAGAAAAGTACGACTATACGGGCGTAGTTTAATCTGTGGAAATTCATCGCGATTTATAAGTCCCACTGTTACAGATCTAGTTTGCACAGTACAGCGTCACGACATAAACACTGCACGTCTTGCGAGTAGCAGCGATGAGGCGCATAGGGCCTACGTGTGAGTGAGTGAAAAGATTTGGGTGGCTCTTAACATCAAGGTCTTGAGAGCCGATGAAGGTGAAATGAGGTGAGAATTGAGCAGAACCGGAATGCAAAGGCGGGGAAACAGGATATCCCGAGAAAACCCACCGACCAGTGCCATCGTTCGGCACGATTCCCACATTCGAACATCCGGGAATAACCCCGCCGAGAATTGAACCTGGTTCGCCAAGGTGGGAGGCGGGTATTCTGATCACTACATCCCTCCGGCCTTGTAGGAAGGGGAGGGGGTGGGGGCACTCTCTCATAATTATAGTAAACAAAATGTATTGCTCCATTTCACTATTGTAAACAATTTTTATATAATATTACTTCATTTTGGTTTTAAGTTTCATGTAAATGTGGGAGATTTTTTTGGAGGTTGGTGATGTCCCCGGTGACCCCCTCCCTTCTCTTCCTTCTTTGGATCTGACCTCGCGTCCAGGGACTCTCCAGAGTGGCTTATAGCAGACGCCAACCATGGTATTAAGGACGCCAACAGACCTTTCACCTCCGCCAAGCCAACAAGTAATCAGAGCGTTTTCACAGTTCAGTGTAAAGCAGTGATTCCCAAAGTTCTATGAACCATGACCTATAAAAAAAATTCCAAAGTTCAGGACCCACTTTAATGCCTTATGCGAGAAATTGGCTCACTGAGTCGGTCGACGCGAGTTGCGGCCGTGGGGGTGGCGGCGCGACGGTGAGGGTCGCATTCACTGCGCACTCTGCGTTGTATTTTACGTCTGATTGACAGTTGCATTGCATGTGTGCAGGTTCTAAATTATAACATTTATAACTCATGCATATGTTTATGTATGAAATTATATTTTTCGGGGCCCACCAAATGTTAGTCTGCGAGCCACCAGTGGATCGCGGCCCATACTTTGGGAAATACTGGTGTAGAGAAAACAACAGAAGTCTCCTGGCCTGGCACAAGTAACAAGGTAGCTCTCTAAGCAGCTTGCCCGTGATGCCATCGTTGGTCCAGCCTAGTGATGTACGCTGATCATTGCTCCGGGTGCACAGCCGCGTGTATGCAACGCGCTATGCTCTGCGCGCGCATGAAGTTAAGTTAGTACGGAGGGATTAGAGCGGAGAGTCCGCACGCGTAGGATCTTTACGTCCCACTCCTGCGCGCTACGGACGAGCCGTGGCAGTTGAGGCCCATTGCGTTAGTGCTGTGAACGGAGCGGTAGTTTCCTCCGGAGCGGAGGTTTGCCGCGCTTTCATTCGGAGCCTCCGATTCAATTGACGAGTGGCTTACAGCGCGGTAATTACAAACCAATTGGATTGCGTCGTCTGCTCATAACTGACAATATTGCATGTTTATCGTCACCACGTCTGTGTTCGTAACATACATCGCAGAAAGCAAAAGCCAATTATAAGAATGGAATAAATGCAGGCTCCTATTAATGGAAATACGCAGTCATTAGGCGAATATTAAAATTAAGCAATACGTACTATAGTTACGTTGTCCATCTAGTATACTACGTGATGCCATAAATAAATAGGAATTGACTAAGGGGTATGTCATACTTATTTCGGTGCTGTATTGTCTATTAACGTATACGTGACAGTATCCTTTAATTAAGAAATACAGAACGAATACATACATACATAATACAAATAAGGTGAATTCTTAGGTTTACAANAGTATCCTTTAATTAAGAAATACAGAACGAATACATACATACATAATACAAATAAGGTGAATTCTTAGGTTTACAATGCTAACGAAAGGGGAGACAATAACATAAAGTAACGTCTGAAGGACAAAATAAACATAATAAACATGCGGGCATTGACTCAACTATGTAAATAAATAATGTATGTAATTAAATCCCTTATACCAGTTAGCATCACANGTATCCTTTAATTAAGAAATACAGAACGAATACATACATACATAATACAAATAAGGTGAATTCTTAGGTTTACAAAGCTAACGAAAGGGGAGACAGTAACATAAAGTAACGTCTGAAGGACAAAATAAACATAAGAAACATGCGGGCATTGACTCAACTATGTAAATAAATAATGTATGTAATTAAATCCCTTATACCAGTTAGCATCACANAAACATGCGGGCATTGACTCAACTATGTAAATAAATAATGTATGTAATTAAATCCCTTATACCAGTTAGCATCACACACTCTAAGAATGCATGTGTTAGTGTGAAGAGATTTTTAATATACATATTACATGTACATATATAGTACTAGCGAACCGGCCCGGCTTCGCCCGGGTACAATTGAGTTTTACAGTTATACCCTAATAAATAAATTGGGAAAAGACAATTAATTTATGTGAAAACAGAATTATAAAATTATACTATGTTGGCCTATGTGTTTAACTGATTACGGCAACCCAAAAATANATTTATGTGAAAACAGAATTATAAAATTATACTATGTTGGCCTATGTGTTTAACTGATTACGGCAACCCAAAAATAAGGAAATATTTTTTACCCGATAGCCAAGAAGTAGAGTATTAATTTTGGAGTGTATCTGTGCAACTATCGCGTAGTTACCACATTTCCACTTTCCAGCGTCGATGTATGAAAATCAAAACGTGAGTTTCATCAAGTTGTAGCTTTAGAAATAAGTGTACCTAAGTACTACTTTTTGCGCTTGGCTGAGGGATCTTAATCGATCACCAAAGTTAAGCAACGTTCCCAGCGGTATACATTTGGATGGGTTACCGTTTAGTGGCATAACATCTGAGCGCTTCCGAGCTTCGGAGGGCACGTTTAATATTCGGTCCCGGTTGTTATCGATTGACAGCAGTCGTTAAGCCATTTCAGAGGACCTTGGGTGGCCTGATAAACTCTGACACCAGNCCGGTTGTTATCGATTGACAGCAGTCGTTAAGCCATTTCAGAGGACCTTGGGTGGCCTGATAAACTCTGACACCACCAGAGGAAAAAAATATTTCGGTCACGTTCCCAGCCGTTGCAGAATTATGTTTTGTTGTTATTCCAATGGAACCGTACAATTTTCCAGGATAAAAAGTATCCTATGTCCTATTCCAGGACCTAAAGTACTTACATAACAAATTTCATCAAAATTCGTTCAGCCGTTATGGAGTTCAGTGGTAACAAACAAACACACACACACACAGCCTTTCGCATTTATAATATTAGTGGGATAGAAATACATTATATATAAATAAAACATGCATTAGTTAATTTAACAAAAATGGAAAAGCTGTATTGCCACTGACAAACACAGAATATTGGATATGTATGCTATATAAAATTACAACTACCTCCGGAGCTCAACAATTGATTCACCTCNCTCTGACACCAGAGGAAAAAAATATTTCGGTCACGTTCCCAGCCGTTGCAGAATTATGTTTTGTTGTTATTCCAATGGAACCGTACAATTTTCCGGGATAAAAAGTATCCTATGTCCTATTCCAGGACCTAAAGTACTTACATAACAAATTTCATCAAAATTCGTTCAGCCGTTATGGAGTTCAGTGGTAACAAACAAACACACACACACACACAGCCTTTCGCATTTATAATATTAGTGGGATAGAAATACATTATATATAAATAAAACATGCATTAGTTAATTTAACAAAAATGGAAAAGCTGTATTGCCACCGACAAACACAGAATATTGGATATGTATGCTATATAAAATTACAACTACCTCCGGAGCTCAACAATTGATTCACCTCNGACAAACACAGAATATTGGATATGTATGCTATATAAAATTACAACTACCTCCGGAGCTCAACAATTGATTCACCTCCGCCGGAGGAGCGCTGTAATTATTGCGTTCTGCGATTCAATCAACCCGATACCTTCTGTTCACAGCACTACATTACATACTGTTTTTCGGTGCTTGCACAGTTGTGAATACTGCGCGCAGCGTAGTGGTTGTGCAGTGTCTGTACTGCGTAATGGAGGTTCCTGTACACCGTCGGAAACAATACTTTACTAAATGTAGGGGTTGCGGTGACTGAGCGGTTAGACTGCTCGCCTCCTACCAAGGCGCACCGGATTATATTCCCCGCGGGCCTCTCCCAGATTTTTGCAAGTGGGAATCGTGCCGGACAATGCCGCTGGTCGGCGGGTTTTCTCGGGGATCTCCCGTTTCCCCGCCATTGCATTCTGGAGCTGCTCCAGTCTCACTTCATTTCACCCTCGCCAGCTCTCAAGACCTCGTTGTTAAGAGCCGCCAAAATATCTCAATTCTTTACGGAATGTACGTGTTTGTATGACTACCAAGAATTGATTTCTGTGAATTGTACCTTCTTAAAGAAAAGTAGGGCGAAACTTGAATTGGTCCGGAAGGAAGTACCTGATGTGTACACGCAGCGAACACAGTATTTTCCACAATAACATTTTAGGTAACTAAATATTATAGCTATGTTACTCTAACTACCAAACTATGCATTAGAGTGCCAGTGGTATCCAACCCGCGGGCTGCATGCGGCCCGCCGTTTCGTGCCATGCGGCCCGTGGGCTAATTTTTGAAAGAATGATTAATTATTTATATATGCAAGGGATTTTCCATTATAAATATATTTAATGTGATGAAATATTGCGTTTTTCGTATTAATAAAAAACTGAATCACACGCATGGTTATTTTATCTATGCATTTGAAGTTATTAAAATTATGATGTAATTATGAGAGTTGCTAGTTCCCTTGTATTGTCTGTACTGCAGTATAAGGCCAATAGCTAAAAGCTGTTCACCGTAAACTGAGCACTTTTGAAAGCCCTGCTTAAGATCTACTTGCATGCACATTGTGTACTCTTCCACTATATGCTTTTGCCATGGGCGTCAAAGTGACGCCCATNCTTAAGATCTACTTGCATGCACATTGTGTACTCTTCCACTATATGCTTTTGCCATGGGCGTCAAAGTGACGCCCATTGCAATAGCATATGACATTCATATGGCAATGGCATTCATCCGCCAGTCCAGTGAAACATTGAAATTATAAAGAAATTAAATATTTCAGAAATTTCCTCATTCTTACTTTTATATGCGTTAAAAAAAATGTATAATAAATTATTTCAGTATTCCCAATATCTAACACTTTTCAGTTGACGTTACTACATGTGACTACTTTCCCTATGTCGGTAACAACTTTACTGGGCGCTTGCCAGTCAATGTGCCTATTAAAAAATAGATATGTGTACAATGTAAATTTATATGGTACCCAAATCATCTCGCAACTAGGTATGTGACAAATACTAAATTATTGTTTTTTACTAACTAGTAATGTAATTTCACAGGCATTCGCCTCATTTGACTTATCTTATAGTTACAGCAAATCGCTCTCTAGGAGATATCGGAATCCTGTTTGCACTGCACGTTTGTAAACGTGATGTAGCTTTACCGACGAGTTCATCAAGAATGCTATGGACATACAAAATAACTAACGATATTTTTTCGTCTTCACGAAAATCCATGTAGAGAGTTGCGGAATCACCCTTCAACCCTGTGGTAATATTTATAGCACGAATTAACAACATTTCTTCTCTCCGTTTTTATTTTAATTATTCCATCCATCTTGGCCATCAAACTATCATCAACTGAGCTTGCCGAGAAGCATACCGGCTGTGTGATAAACGTAGGCTGCAGCAGTAACTTCCATGTTTGTTATGTGCCGCTGTCTTAACTGGTGGAACGCTGGTAGGTGGCAGGTTACAAACTCCAGCGCGAGCTGGGAAGTTTATTCTGCAATTGCGGGAGGTAATCTTCGCCTTCATTAACATTGGTACACGATTATGTTACTGATCAGGTTGGCTCAATGAGAGGTACAACCACTTTACTGTAGCTCTGTACACGTCCGTCTGCGCCAACTCTTGAGCCCTGCGGTACAGTTGTCTAATGACGTGTAGATAAGAGTGTTGGATACCAAAAATGGTTTTATATTTGTACCAATCATTGTTCAACTTGTACGCATTATATGTAATGCAATTTTTCCTGAAATAAAAAAATTTCACAGTTTATATTTCTTGGATAACTTTATGTCAAATCCAAAAAAAAAAGTCTTGTTTTGCTGCAGCCATAATAACAAATACTAACTAGGTTGTAAAAATGAAAAAATTACAGTGTNTTAAGATCTACTTGCATGCACATTGTGTACTCTTCCACTATATGCTTTTGCCATGGGCGTCAAAGTGACGCCCATGGCAATAGCATATGGCATTCATATGGCAATGGCATTCATCCGCCAGTCCAGTGAAACATTGAAATTATAAAGAAATTAAATATTTCAGAAATTTCCTCATTCTTACTTTTATATGCGTTAAAAAAACAGTATAATAAATTATTTCAGTATTCCCAATATCTAACACTTTTCAGTTGACGTTACTACATGTGACTACTTTCCCTATGTCGGTAACAACTTTACTGGGCGCTTGCCAGTCAATGTGCCTATTAAAAAATAGATATGTGTACAATGTAAATTTATATGGTACCCAAATCATCTCGCAACTAGGTATGTGACAAATACTAAATTATTGTTTTTTACTAACTAGTAATGTAATTTCACAGGCATTCGCCTCATTTGACTTATCTTATAGTTACAGCAAATCGCTCTCTAGGAGATATCGGAATCCTGTTTGCACTGCACGTTTGTAAACGTGATGTAGCTTTACCGACGAGTTCATCAAGAATGCTATGGACATACAAAATAACTAACGATATTTTTTCGTCTTCACGAAAATCCATGTAGAGCGTTGCGGAATCACCCTTCAACCCTGCGGTAATATTTATAGCACGAATTAACAACATTTCTTCTCTCCGTTTTTATTTTAATTATTCCATCCATCTTGGCCATTAGACTATCATCAACTGAGCTTGCCGAGAAGCATACCGGCTGTGTGATAAACGTAGGCTGCAGCAGTAACTTCCATGTTTGTTATGTGCCGCTGTCTTAACTGGTGGAACGCTGGTAGGTGGCAGGTTACAAACTCCAGCGCGAGCTGGGAAGTTTATTCTGCAATTGCGGGAGGTAATCTTCGCCTTCATTAACATTGCTACACGATTATGTTACTGATCAGGTTGGCTCAATGAGAGGTACAACCACTTTACTGTAGCTCTGTACACGTCCGTCTGCGCCAACTCTTGAGCCCTGCGGTACAGTTGTCTAATGACGTGTAGATAAGAGTGTTGGATACCAAAAATGGTTTTATATTTGTACCAAACATTGTTCAACTTGTACGCATTATATGTAATGCAATTTTTCCTGAAATAAAAAAATTTGACAGTTTATATTTCTTGGATAACTTTATGTCAAATCCAAAAAAAAAGTCTTGTTTTGCTGCAGCCATAATAACAAATACTAACTAGGTTGTAAAAATGAAAAAATTACAGTGTNAAAAAAAAAGTCTTGTTTTGCTGCAGCCATAATAACAAATACTAACTAGGTTGTAAAAATGAAAAAATTACAGTGTAAAACGTTGCCGTAGTCTACCACGTGACACATATGTAATCACTAAATAACAAGTGATACATAGAAAAAAATGTTAAATATAAAAATTGTTTGCGTATTTCTAACATTTAAAAAAAAATGCATGAACTGTTATTTGGCGATTAGATACGTCAATCAGTAGCCCATGGCATTAGTTCACGTTGTAAATTTCTTCGTTTTTACAACATAGTAAGTATTTGTTATTATGACTTTAGCAAAACAGAAAAAAATATGTTTTTACTTCAAATTATTAAATAAATATAAAATGTAATTTTTTTAATTCGAGCAAATTGGCATTACTTACAATGTATACAATTATAACAATGTTTGGTACAATTATAAAATAATTAATTAGTTGGTATCAAACACCCTTAATGATGACCGGCTTCTTGCTTATCATTGTTGTGATACGCGATCCATTATACGCTCTACGAGTAAACACACGTTTGTCATCCGCTGTATCGTTGAGAAGAGATTTTGCCTTATTAAGACGTGACTTCGCGGTGAACTTTGCCGGGGAAGCTGGCGTTAGCTGAGTTCTGTACCCTGTTGCTAGCTAGTTTGCACATCCACCACTAAAACGTAGTTCGGCAGGTGGCGCCACAGGACGTGTTTAATGGCTCCCTTGCATGCTCGTCGTGAATGGTCGAAATACAGGATGAGTATAAAAGAATATCTCAACTTTGAAANTTAATGGCTCCCTTGCATGCTCGTCGTGAATGGTCGAAATACAGGATGAGTATAAAAGAATATCTCAACTTTGAAGGTCTATAATATGAAAACCAAATAACCTACAAACTTGATTGACCAATCAAATGAACCGTGGAACTGTGAAGTTTCTTTACCATACATTCATAAATATTCAATGTGACCACCACGAGCGGCCCGAACGACATCTACACGATAATAAAACTTGTTTCACACTCTTGTTAGCATGTCCGGTGTTACTGTTTGGATGGCGTCCGTAATTCTCGTTTTGAGGTCGTCAATGTTAGCCGGTAATGGTGAACGAAACACTTCATCCTTTATGTGCCCATATAAAAAAAATCGCACGGGGAAAGATCCGGGCTTTTTGGGGGCCAGTGATGAAGAGCCAGGTCAGCAGCTGCTCGTGGACCAATCCAGCGTTGCGGCAACGTCTCGTTCCGGTATCCGCGAACAGCTAGGTGCCAATGGGGTGGCGCACCATAAAGGAAACATCAGACCGTCCCCTTCAAATTGACGTGTCGGATGCGAGCTCGC
>NQII01009198.1:15964-59227 GCA_002778355.1 Clitarchus hookeri
GCCACTGATCCCCTCACCATCGATGCTGGATGGCGAGAAACTTCAGGCCAATCATAGTATTTTCGCTTCGCGCCTATCATGGTGGTGCGACGAGTTCGTCCACGCTGAGTATTCATTAACTAAATCACAATTACACTTATAATTGGTTATAACTGGCATAGTTCCATACAACTCGCATACTTTACCACATTAAACCAGTACTAGTGAGTTGATAGCCCCTCCCAGTCACGCAGGTCTTCAGAGGAGTAGAGAGAGATGGGTAATGGCGTCACATAGAAGCACTTTTGTAGTTTCAGGAAGGAAACAGGTGATCGCCCTCGGCCCGGCTGCTTCTTACAGTACTTGTGATATCATGACTGAGCTACTTAGTTTAAGTCTGAAAGCAATCAGATTCAAAATACTGTTGAAACTGAGTTATACGCTGTTAATGGTTAATTAAGCACTTTTGAAAGCCCTGCTTAGGATTTACTTTTTTTTTTTGTCAATTTGTATCCTTCTGCCATACGTAAAGTTAACATTGCCATGTACCCGATCTCTTTATTCATGCCTCATATCGTGGAAGGAATTTTTAGGAATGCAAATGTGTTACTGATAGGCTAAGTCTTACTTTAATGTGTATAAGACAAAAAATGCTAACTTAGTGGCCACAAATTTTAACAGCACATTCATAATAAACATCCAAGTCTTAGAACTGTTCTTATTAATTCGCTTCTACCTTAACTTGGAGCCTGCATGCAAGTGTGAAGTCTATCATATATATAGTTATGGCCAGTGATATTTTTCCAAAGTTGATTTCAAAGTGTTTACTTTGCCGTGAACGGTCTTTAAGAATGATAGGAAACACGTTTATCCGGCGCCGTTAACATTTGGAGTAGCGAGGTTGCATGAACTATGTGCCGCTAGTTGGGGCTGCTGCCTGTGGAACGCAGTGTAGCATATAGTCCATTCACGAACACATCCAAATTTTTTGAAACCCTGCTAAAGTTATACTTCCACGATATTCCTGCGCCCCATGCAAACAAAGCTTAACCGAGTTTAGAAAATTACACCAAAGGGACAGCGTACCGCATTCGCGAGCACTCGGTGTAAAAATATTTTGCATAATAACTATTTCTTACTAGGCATTACCAACACACATATTTTCTCCCGGACGTTATTCTTATTAATAATAAATGAAATTTTATAATTTATAGACAAAATACAAGTAAAAGTTAAATTTGACCAAAAGTAAGATACTTTAATGTAAACACAAGTATAAAACATGTTTGATACAGGGCATATTTGGGAAAGATTCAAACACGTCATACACGGGGTGTTTTTTCAAAAGGTTTGTTTCAGAAAGTGTGGATAAACCGCGAATAGACTATAGTTTCGGCAGGATGTAGTGGTGTGTGCAGGCGAGTGGCGAGGTGTGACGGACGTGTGTGCGCAGGGCGGCGACGGCGGCGCTCGTCGAGAAGCAGAGTCGCGAGATGCTGGAGCTCATCAACGAGAAGCGCAGCGAGTACATGATGGCCGAGAGCCTCTACCTGGACGACTTGGACGCCTACAGCCAGGACGTGCTGCCCTACCCCAGCCAGGCACCGCTGCCCGCGCCGCCCGCCCTCTCCAAGTTCCAGGTCTACAACGATCCCATCGAGTTCTCCGACATCGACCAGATTGCCATCTCCGTGAGTCTCCCGGCAACTTCACTCCCGCACCTCCCTCGCACTTACACTTCTTCTACAATTAACATTACATATCTGTGCATCAGAGGTGAAGGGCACCATGTATATTGTACAAAACCAAGATTTTGACATTGTCTTACTGTATTTTACGCGTTATTTCCGGGTTGTAAAGCACTANTGTATATTGTACAAAACCAAGATTTTGACATTGTCTTACTGTATTTTACGCGTTATTTCCGGGTTGTAAAGCACTATCTTTTATACCGAATAATAAGCGATTTAGCAAGTAGGAAAGGGCACTGTGTCTCATCAAGGTTTTGGGGTAAACAGCATTTCTGTAAATTTTCGTATTTGCGACATAGTGCCTTTTACCTCCAGTGCACAGATATGTACAGGTAATAGTAATTTACATTACTAACAAATGCTAGAACTGTAAAACTGCTTTTTGCTAAATAATGCCAGTTGTAGCCAGATGAAACTCGACTTAACAAGCTTACCTTGTCGACTCTGATGAACTCGCTGGCCATCTTCTGAGAGAAAAAGGCGATGCTGGAAGATTGTGTTTAAGTTGAAAGTAGTGTTATCAGGGAGGAAATGTTGGCAATACCTATACTGACAAATTCAGACTCCATCTCGTATGACCCCGATAGACATTTCACACGCCCAGCTAAGCTACAGAGCTAGGTCTAAGGACAAAATTCAATAACTTCCATTGCAGCACCCATACACACTTAAATTGTCTACTAAGGTAATTGTTACTCTTCTTTGTATATTCTGTGTAGAAAAGTTTTCACATCAGCCTAATGCTATTATGACCATCTACAACACTGTGTTGAAAGTTTGCTCAAATCTCTATAACCCGCCTCCTCGCTGCGCAGGCAGCTGTATGAACTGTCAACCTGTAGGCCAATATTTAGCTGGCGAACCCAACATTTCACGCTAAATGGGACGGTGTTATATAATTCGCAGAGGTTCGTCTGCCCCAGTTTTTCTGGCTCTTCAAGTATACAAATTATGTTTTCATATGATGATTTCTTTGTTTACAAACGGTGCTTTGCATCGATTACATCAGTCAAGAAAGACGAATTTATGTAACCCATGTCACAATGTTGTGCTACTGTGTGTGTTCTGGCNCATCGATTACATCAGTCAAGAAAGACGAATTTATGTAACCCATGTCACAATGTTGTGCTACTGTGTGTGTTCTGGCAGGAAAGCTGTGTAGGTGTGATTGTGTAATGTGGTTTACACTAGAAATTAATACTAAATGTTTGCATTTGTTGAATGTGCAATTTTTTCTTAAATTGCAGAGTTGAGCTTGTTTAAACCTTGGAGCAAGCTTGCTGTGCATCAGTATGGCATGCTCGTGTGCTTGTAAAAATAGTATTGCGACAAACTGTGTGCTTTATAAATTTTGCTGTTAAATAACGGTGTTGGTAACTTTAATTTACAGTCTCCTGATTACTAAATGTGTGCCTCTGCGTTTCTATCACTAGCTTGTAGAGATAAGCAAACTGAGTCCAAGCCGAAAAGTTTGTTACTAGCTAGCACGCCGCTGAGAATTCTTTCAGTAGCCAAGTATTACATGCATTTTTGCAGACCACTTGGGTCTTCAATATTCAAGGTGATAGTTTATAAAAAGAAATGGTTGTTAAGGATACAATATGCTGCCATAGCATTTTTCTTTCAGAATTGTTTTAAAAATGTGAAATTGTATGGAACTTGCTATAGGAAAGGTCAGGACGCTTCCAGTAAAATCACCATCACATGTTACTCAAATCACTTCCACCAAGTCAGTTTGTCCACTCAGTGCACGTGATAACACAAAGAAATATATAATTTGTTTCCAAAAAGAGGGTGGAGTGTTACGGTATTAGCTGGCTACAACTTGTGCTAATAAATGGTTGGTTTGCAATATTTTACACAAAATTTACATGGCTAACACTATTAAGTAAGATTTCAATTACAGAGTCAAGTATTGTCCAGTAGGATTCATAACAGTAACATCCAGCCACTGTCTTACAAAAAAACACATTAGCTTGGTTGAGTTGGTGGAGAAGCGGGGTTCATTTTCATCTGTGTCACATGGGATGGGTGTTGTGAGTGTTTACAAATACCTGCAAATAATTTGTGTGTTTGTGTTTTTGTTTGTATTTTAAACGTTATTGTATTTGGAAAGCAACTGTCTTGTAAGTGAAGTATCTCAAAAGTTGGTTGAAACGCCTACTAGCCGAGTACAAGGTTTGTAGCAGACTTGAGTTCACAAGCTGCATGAGTAAAAAAACTTTAACCTCCAAGGATGCTTTGCTCCTGGTTTTGTTCATTTATAAAAACAAAGTGTGAGCATTCAAAGAAGCAATATTCGGGCATTGTTTTGAGGTGTAAAAAGGAAGAGGTTACACTACATTTCTACAGGGAAAGTTATTGTATTTGTTTGCTGAAGCCTCTTGCATTAAGCATTATAAAAACAGCTCATAATAATCGTGCGTGACTGTCTTTATAGGTAGCTCAAGAAGATCAGAAGACATTCACCGACCTCGTTCGTCAACTCGTGGGTCGCTGCACATCGGATATAGAAAAAGCAAGGTACGTTATCTGCTGACCTCACGTCGCACAAACTTAAAAATGTAGATATTTAGCACACCGAAACTATTTGTGGATTTCGTCAAGTGTAATGGTAGACTGCATAGTTATAAGTAGGCGAAAGCTGAAAGAAATATCCTCTATTTTATTTTTAGTAAAGCAATTGCAAAGTAAACAGCATTTTTTATAACTCGACGTATGTATGTATATGAAAGTATGTAGGTGTGTGTGAATGTGTATATATATATATATATATATATATATATATATATATATGCGTGATTCACAGAAGGAAATTTTATTATTCCAGGAGGTGAAAGGAGGGGTCATTTTAATCAAAAGAAAAGTCCATATACATATGTGTCCTATCGCAAATTGATTTCCAATATAGACAGTGGCGTAACAACAAGAGGAATGGCATACATTGCCCTATATTTAGTATAAGAGCACCAGTATGAGAGTAATGGGCACCAACTGGTTTTGTTCACTGAGATGCGCTGATATTTTGTACATTATCTCCAATGTATTGTTATAATGTATTTATGATACTCATATACATATTTGGGTGAGTATACAGACTTTATTCTTTTTTCATTTTACGTAACATATAATTTAGATTTTTATGGCACCAAAATTATATTTATAAGACAAGCACAAAAGAAGGGCCTCTACAGGCGAGCTCCCTCCTAATTGAGTGGAGAGATTTGGGCGGCTCATAACCTCGAGGTCTTGAGAGCCGATGAGGGTGAAGCAAGATGAGTATGGATCAGCGCCGGAATGAAAGGGCGGGGGAGACGGGATATCCTCGATAAAACCCGCCAACCAGCGGCATCATCCGGCACAATTCCCACATGCGAAAATTCAGGAGCGGCCCTTACAGGAATCGAATCCTGTTTGTCTAGGCGGGAGACGAGTAGTCTAACCACTAAACCACCGTGGCCCGCCTCCTGAGTTGGAGATGTTATTTCGCAGCTGAACGTAGAAATACTTAAATGATTACCTGTTACATTGACGCGTGTGCAACAGTTTAAAGTAAATTTTCGAATATTCCTCAGCCCACTGCAATGCGTTTTTCTGCTCTCATGAGGANTTCGCAGCTGAACGTAGAAATACTTAAATGATTACCTGTTACATTGACGCGTGTGCAACAGTTTAAAGTAAATTTTTCGAATATTCCTCAGCCCACTGCAATGCGTTTTTCTGCTCTCATGAGAACATTGTTATTTGCCTGTTTGAGTGCATCTGCACGTTCCTTTGATTGGGCGACAGCATCCATAATGCGACCTATCANACATTGTTATTTGCCTGTTTGAGTGCATCTGCACGTTCCTTTGATTGGGCGACAGCATCCATAATGCGACCTATCAGTTCATCACGTGTAGCAACCTTTCGTGTGTACCCTTCGCTCTTCATCCAACCCTATTAACAAAAGTCCAACGGAGTTAAGTTTGAAGATCAAGATGTCAAGTTAAAGCAGCCACCACTACCAATCCACCGATTGGGGAAAGTACGATCCAGATGTTGTTTCACAAGTCTGGTAGAATGAGGAAGATCCCGTCATGCTGAAAGTACACACCCATCTGTGGGGTCAAAGGGATGCCCTCCAGTTGTTCCTGGGGCCGCGGTGGAGCAGCGGCTAGAGCGCTCGCCTCCTATCAAGGCGAACTGGGTTCAATTCTCGATGGGATCACCCCCGGGTTTGATTACGCGGTAATCGTGCCGGACGATGCCGCTGATGAGCGGGTNGTTCAATTCTCGATGGGATCACCCCCGGGTTTGATTACGCGGTAATCGTGCCGGACGATGCCGCTGATGAGCGGGATTTCTAGGTGACCTCCTCCCTGACCGCGCTGTTGTTGTATTCCGGCGCTGCTCCATACTATCTCGTTTCCCTATGTTAGAGCCACTCAAATCTCTCCTCACTCGTTGTCTCTGTGAAGTACGCCGGANTGTTAGAGCCACTCAAATCTCTCCTCACTCGTTGTCTCTGTGAAGTACGCCGGAAAATTGACAAATAGCTGTGTCCTGTCAGTCGATGATCTAAAATAAGGAGACCGATCAACGTCTCATTAATCATACTGCGCCACACACTGACTGAGAAGCAAACTTGGAAATCTTTTTCCACTGTTGTATGACCCACGTGTTACAATCATCTGCGACTGTTACACGTCGTGCTCATACCATCCAGGTAAATATGGCTTCATCAGTAAATAGCCATGTAGTAAACTCTTCACTATTGCCCATGAATCGNGCGAACAGCACTGTACCCTATATTATATTCTCAGACTATGGATGAAAAGGATAAACGCCCTCGTAATGCAGTGTTCTCCGTGCATATGTTCGTGAAAAACCGAGACGTGCAGAAAGTCTACACGTAGTTGTGAGACTATGCTGAACTATGTAAAGGACACGTTAGTCGTGCTGCACACCGTTTTGACGGCCTCGTTTTGATGCCAAATGAGCATTGGGGTGCTTACCACTTTCACGTAATGTACTGTACGCTCTCTAAAATACTCTACGATCTGGAACTCTACGTATAGGAAAACATCGACGATATTCTTCAACAGAAGCAGGCGCAGTACCACCACAGAAGCCGAGAGATTAAATGTATGGCGTTTTTAGTACAGAATTGTACATTCAATACGGACGACTGTATCACTTCTGCATGATACAACTCGCATCCATCAACTGACAATCAAACCGTGCAGCGGTATGGGATGGAAGGACGTATTGCACGCGCCGCCTGGCGGAGGTGATTGACGTAACGAGGGCTGGGAAGGACGAGTATTATTGCACGCAAATTTAATGTATACATTTCAGTAATTCTAAGTTGAAAACCATTTGGGATAGGACACACATATATGTCTACTGTTTTGCTTAATGTAATGACCTATCTGCCCACCTCCTGGAAAAATAACCNGGGGGGGGGGGGGGGTGGCTTATAGCGGTACAGGACACAAAGTCAATCGAGTGTCTCTTTGGGATGTACAGCAGTTGAAAATATTTTTTGGGAAGACGACGAGTTGAGTGAGCCGTTCATTTGTTTCTTTTTCAGGACGATATTCCGCTGGATCACGGTTAAGAACCTCAACACGATGCAGTTCGACGACAACCTGCGAGGCGACACTCCGATGGGGCTGTTGAGAGGCATAAAGCACGGCACGGAAAGCTATCATGTTCTCTTCAAACGTCTTTGCAGGTAACACATGCAGTCAGACATTACTGACTGCATTGTTTTCAGTCGACTTTTCAATAAAGGCATCTGCATGTTGTCATATTTTTGACAAGTCGTATTGGGATTTCTGTGTGACATGTTTAATTTTTGAAGTCGATTTAATGTTAGCATCAGTGTGTTTGTTCTATATCTGTTTGGGCACACAGTATGGGCGTATTTAATTAAACATTTGAAGCTGTGGGAAAAACTGGCATGGTGGTAAAACAGAGATGATTTGGCAAACATAGTGGTCAGCAAGTAATTTATTTGGAAATCTGAAGTATAACGGTTTCACTTGAAACACTGAGTACTGCGAATGTCAGTTAAACTAAACAAATACATTAGAAATATAGTATGGAGAAAGAGCATGCACATTTTAGTAAAAGTGCACTTGACACCTCACCCAGTGTGGTGGTTACAGCTGCCGTACCATCAATTGCTGCTGCAGACACATGATATGAGACAGGTTGCAGTGTGCATCTGATTCCAGCACAGGCAGGCGATTTGTGGCCGGGAGCTCTGCTCTTAACTCATTTTACTATCCCATTTGTGTGTTGGAGANGAGAAATTCACCCCCATCTCCTATTCAGCTATCAGGGGCGTCGTTCACTGGGTTGATAATGGTTTGTCACTACTTCAGTGTGTAAGAAGTATTCATAATTCATGGTGAACTATTTGCTCATTCATAAAAAATATGTTTTATATTTAGGTGTTCACTCAACTAAAAACAGCAATATTTGAATATTAATTGTTATTTTATTTAAATTTAACTAACAAGAAGTTTATGCCTATGTGCACCAGATCATGTAGGGGAAACACCGTGATTTACAAATTTAAGGCAATGAAGAGCACCACCTTTCAGATGCAACTGAAAACCTTTGATTTTGAGACCATTGGGGTGAGAAAGATACTGGAAAGGGGATGAGNACCACCTTTCAGATGCAACTGAAAACCTTTGATTTTGAGACCATTGGGGTGAGAAAGATACTGGAAAGGGGATGATCAATGAGAAGTAACATGCAGACTACGGTGTTGGCTGATCCCCCTAGCTTTGTCCATCATCATTGTCGTATGCATACGAGATAAGTTCCTGCGAGGTACTTGATGCAGACTGTCTTCATATGTATCTCTTAGCCTCCTGAAGCAGTTTACAGCAACATAAGCTAACATTTCTTACACATCTGTTGAAACTACTNATATGTATCTCTTAGCCTCCTGAAGCAGTTTACAGCAACATAAGCTAACATTTCTTACACATCTGTTGAAACTACTCTTCTTCAGTGAAGACTTATTAAACTTGTTAATTTTTTTCCAGTAATTTGTGAGTTACTAGGTTTCAGTTTGGATGCTAAGGCAGTCATGTTTTTAGCATTCATATAACAACTCATTAAAATGTTAACTTGAATTTTTTTTAAATGTAATGTTGATAATCCTTAGAAGATGTAGTTTAATCTAAAATTGTAAGCCTAACAAAGCTACAATAGTTCTAATGATGTTAAACTTTAATTAAGATTACGAGACACAATTATTTATTTCCGAATAGGTTAATTACGCATTTCTATGTATATTGAACTAATATGTTGGTGATCCGGTGATTTCATTATTTGATACATTAGTATTTAATAAATTCCCTTGCATACTAAAAAGCTAACATTAAACAACCAAAAAACATCATTTTAGTATTGAAGATCTAGTAATGTGACAATTCAGTAAACTGAAAGCACCAGTTTAAACGTACGCAGATGACATCGCGAAAATAAGAACTAAACCATATAAATCAAAGATAAAAAAAAACATTCTCCTTATTGCGATTATCGTGTAAGATCATGTGGTACAGAGTCACGTATAACATATTTCGCAAAATATTGATATTGATTTCTTTATGGAAAGTGTAGTACTCGTGAAACGCTCGTAATAGGTCTTATTTGGCAAGGTATAGCCGGATTACGTGAACAGGTTACATGAAATGTTTTGTAATGGTAATCCTGGCCTAATGCATACGTACCTACATTGTCACGTAAAACCATCGGCCGTGTCCCCGACACAGCCATACTTCAATTTCTAAAACATAATTATTGCAAAAGCTGTAGTGTGCAGATTATTCATAATTGATGAGCTCTTCTAGTGGAGTTTCTTTGTTGCTGTTCTGAAAGGCGTACTCGTGAGGGTGGGTGTCACGCCATACTTGTGCCCACTGTGTCTCCACAAGGGGTCTGACGAGAGCACTGTAAGAACGCTCTGGTTGCAGCTACGCTGGTCTACACTGCGTCGTCATCAAGGGCTACTCCAAGTCAGCGGGCTACCAGCCCGGAGTGCAGTTCGAGGACAACCGTTTCCGCAACTCGTGGAACGCGGTGTACGTGGCCGGCGCCTGGAGATTCGTCCAGTGTAACTGGGGAGCACGCCACCTCGTCAATGCCAAGGAGGTGCCCAAAGCCGGAGCCAAGGGCAAATCCGACAGTCTTCGGTATCACTTCTTATTTTTACAAATTTATTTCTTTGTTAATTAGTTTTATTATGACTGTCATGAAACAGTAAGATTTAATGCCTGTCCTAAATTAGTAACCTTATTTTATTATCACTTGATTCCATTTATACAGAATGTATCTAAAATACACGTCAAAATTGTGGGTACGTATTCAGGATATGTAGTGGAGGCAGAAATATCAGTGAACATAGGTCCAGAAATGCCTCTGTTTATTGCTAGAGCCGTTACCGTATACAATGAGAGACGCTGGATCCCTATTACATGGAATGCTATATCGGTGATCGTGTGCACGGTACACAACATACCACAGTTGCATACTGGGAGTTCATGTGAGTGGTGTCTGTAGCGCTGGATGTTCATGCAGTTCACCAGTGCTTGCACCATCGTATCAAACCAGTCGGTATCCTAGCCGACACACAGCAGTGCTGTACAGAGCACCGAACAGGTAGGGTGAAATGTGTGTTCATCACGGACTGGGTTACAGAACAGTAGTATGTACAGATATTCAAATATGTAGCTGGAAGTTGCTTATTTTATCTATGGACTAGCGAATTGTAATAGCAGTGAGGCTGAATGTTAGTGCTGCCGACCGGGAGAGGCCTAGGATGAGAACACCACAACTGGAGGTGGCGATTCTGAATGCTGTCGAAGAGAGACTCAGTTTTAGCACAGTACAGTTAGCTGCAATTGATTACGTTGACACATGATGGTCAGGACAGTGTTGCATCAAGGCCATTTCTATCTGTACCATGTAAAGCGCGAGGTCTTGTCATCAGCTGATTTCCCACGCGACTTGTGTTGTCAGTGGTGCATTCAACAATGTGGCAATCTGGACTTCATTGCATCCGTACTGTTTACAGATGAGGCACCCTTCTACGGGGATCATGTTGTAAATTTTCAAAATCAACACATAAAGACATTCGAGAATCCTCATGCAAATGGTCAATCCAATAGTCGGAAACACTTCTCGGTTAACTTGTAGGCTGGTATTGTTGGCAGAGAGTTGAATTGAGAGTTTTGGGTGGTCTCGAGGGGGGCATTGTTGGTGTTAAGTGGGACCATATGTTCTTCCATCCAGGCTTGACAGAAGAATGTACCATGCGTTCTCGAGGAACACTTTGCCTGCTCTGTTAAATGTTCCGTAAGCGATTATGACAATACATTTACTTCATGTCATATGAAGCTCCTGCTCATTACAGTCGCTGTGTTTGTAAGTTTCTCAGTCGACAGTTCGGCGACCACTGGATAGGTAGAGGTGGACCAATACTTTGGTCTCCAAACAGCCCTGATCTAAATCTGTTGGACTTTTACTTGTAGGGGCATTTTAAATTTATTGTGTATGCAACCCCATTGCAAGATGTCGGGAGTCTTTGTGACCATATTATGAAAGGCTGCGAAACAATCTGCACATCTCCAGGGTTACATGAGCGCATCCGGCAGTCATTGCGACATGTAGACGCATGTATTCGTGCTCACGGTGGACATTTAGAGCACATTATATGAGGCACTCTGAAGTCTGTTGTTTCCTGTGCAATACTTGCATACGTTTCATAATGTTTATTGTGTGCGTTTTCTACTGTTATGATATTATGTTTCTGATGTGGTTTATTGCATACCATGCCGAAATGGCATTCCACATAACAGGGATCCAGTGTGTCTTATTGTACATGGTAACAGCTCTAGCAATAAACAGATGCGTTTCCGGACCTATTTTCGTTGACATTTCTGCCTCCTCTACATGTCCTGAATACATACTCACAGTTTTGATGGGTATTTATAATATATTATAATTTTCAAATTACTGTGGAATGTTTAAAACCATCTTTTTTTATCTGAGTTACTATCACTGGAAATAATTGCTGTTCTGAGAATCATTAATGTTTGGATAATTTTTTGCACCCTCTACCGGCATTGTTATGTAGTTGTTGAGCCGTAAAGTTTGCAGAGACTTGGTACATCATTAGACACTTTTCTGCCACCACCACCACCACCTCTTCTGATTTTTAAGCCTGCAATAGTTTATAGTTGTATGATTCATTAGACATTGTTAAAATTCAAGGTGTTCAGTGTAATGCATCAGCAAACTCCATGGATGAGTATACTGAGCTGACCGACAGGAACTGCGAAATGCCCACCTTACTCACTCAGCTGTGCAGGCAGTAGATGTTCACTTCTCTGCAGACAGACACTCAACTCAGTTAACTGTATTAATTTGCCCAGTGAGTATTTCTGTCAAATCATTATCCTATTTAATGCACATACTTTACATAAGTAACAAAAAACGTTTTAAAAGATGTATTTATCGGAATATAAGATTGCGTTTTATTCCACTATTTACAATTAAAATATTAATGCTAATATAATTTTACTATGTATAGTTGGTTAACCATAAGTGATGGCCGCTATCTTTTAATTGGACATAAAAAATTTTTNGGTTAACCATAAGTGATGGCCGCTATCTTTTAATTGGACATAAAAAATTTTTGTTATACAGTACAAGCCACTTGAAATATCTTGGGGTAAAAAAAAACGAATGGAAAATTTTTTATGTTCTGAAAATAACTGAACAGCATTTTTCCCTTTGATATTTTGTTTAATTTCTGAGTTTNGAACTGCGAAATGCCCACCTTACTCACTCAGCTGTGCAGGCAGTAGATGTTCACTTCTCTGCAGACAGACACTCAGTTAACTGTATTAATTTGCCCAGTGAGTATTTCTGTCAAATCATTATCCTATTTAATGCACATACTTTACATAAGTAACAAAAAACGTTTTAAAAGATGTATTTATCAGAATATAAGATTGCGTTTTATTCCACTATTTACAATTAAAATATTAATGTTAATATAATTTTACTATGTATAGTTGGTTAACCATAAGTGATGGCCGCTATNTTAATATAATTTTACTATGTATAGTTGGTTAACCATAAGTGATGGCCGCTATCTTTTAATTGGACATAAACATTTTTTTTATACAGTACAAGCCACTTGAAATATCTTGGGGTAAAAAAAAACCAATGGAAAATTTTTTATGTTCTGAAAATAACTGAACAGCATTTTTCCCTTTGATATTTTGTTTAATTTCTGAGTTTNAATGGAAAATTTTTTATGTTCTGAAAATAACTGAACAGCATTTTTCCCTTTGATATTTTGTTTAATTTCTGAGTTTTGAACAATGCATTTGATCTCACGTCAGTGTCAAGTTTTTGCTGTAGTGTAAATGAATTTCATTTAATTTTTTCATTACTTTAAGGAAACGCTTTTTAAGTTTTCCTGAAACTGACCTGTCGATTTACAACCCTGCACCACCCACAGCTAGTGAAGTGTTCAACAATTGTATTCAGTATCCTCTTCGTACCCTGGAGGGAGAGGGTGACAAGTACTAGCCTAACACTAGCTCTAAAATGAACCTATGCGAACTGTTTTCGTTCATGCTACAAATTACATTTATCTTACTAGATTACTTCATCTATTACAGAGTATGTGCAGAAATACAGAGACTGCTTCAAACAATTGTTATCATATTTCAAGAGGTTGAGACACCCACTCAGGTATCAAAATAACTTTCACAAGGCAGTTGCGGTGTTATTTTATGGATATTTCCTTCAGTGTTTGACGTATTTGTTTTGACGTGCTTGCAGGTATGAATATGATGACCATTACTTCCTGACAGACCCCCGTGAGTTCATCTACGAGTTCTTCCCACTGCAGTCAGAGTGGCAGCTGTTGAAGAATCCCATCACACTGCAGGACTTTGAGGAACTGCCCTTTGTGCGCTCACTTTTCTTCCGATATGGCCTCTATTTCCCAGACACCAACACCAAGGCGGTCATGTACACAGATGCTACGGGTAGGTGGTTGTACACACACCATCATCTTGGTGCTTCCACTGAATTACATTAAAATCTCGCTTCACAGTGAACCAAGCGACTTTCACTTTTATACTTTATAATGATAATACTTTACACAAATACGTATTAAATATGAAATCTGGCTGAAATTAGAAACAATTATTTCAGATTGAAAAGCACTTTAGTAAAGTAAAGTACTATTTTTGAATAAATTTAGTTGTAGTGGCATATGGTGAATAAGCTGCTTGTTATGAGTTTGGAGATGTAACACTGTATCAGCTGGGAGTGAAGAGTAATTCAATCTTAATAAGTAATTTTCGAACATTTTTATACCAACCGTACCATCATATGGAAAGGGCGAGGCCGGGTGTCAGAAGGCACCCACAGCTCGAATAAATTTTATTCCATGACTGACACAGAGTTAAATGTGAAGCAGTCCAAATCCAAGATAAATTAACACATTTTCTTTTTGTTGCAAAAATCATTTTACTATAGGTATGATGCCCCTAGGGAAAACCGAATGGTTTATGATCTCTACTGAAGGAGTCCCCAGTTGACACTCTGGTGCAGATTACCTGGCACTGTATCTGGTCTACAGCATTAAAGCTAGGCTGATGGGTGTGGGTTGATTAGAGATTCAGGCGTTTGGAGTGGTTTTGAGGATCTCGGGGTCCTATCCATGAGTTACACTTATATGGAACATTGGTGGGCAGAAAGAACAGGCTGCAAGAGGTGTNATCTCGGGGTCCTATCCATGAGTTACACTTATATGGAACATTGGTGGGCAGAAAGAACAGGCTGCAAGAGGTGTGGCGATGCTTCTCTGCCTCTTGAGTTAGGCCCTGAGTTTCAGCATACTGCATTCTCTTGATATTTTGGAATTTTCTTCCTGTATGCAGGGCTACTGGCCCTGCTGAGGTTCCTCTGCTTGGGGGTAAGAGGGCTTGTGGTTAATGTGGAGGCTCTGCACTTAGATTCTGGAATTCTTGCTGGGTCTTGTTTTGCTCTGTATTTTATATATATATATGGTAACCAGGCCTGTTTCCTGCAATGTTTTGGCTTTCTGGGTTTCTTTGGCTATGCTTCTGTGTTCTCCCCCTCATCTTGAGAAAGGCATAGGAAGGGTTGTATAGGGTATGGTGCGGTACATGGCATTTGTACGTAAGGTGGGAGGCAGCTGGTCGAGGAGGTCCCAGATGAATGTTGGGCAACTTGCATACACTTTCTTCTCACATGTGAGTAAAGTGGGTTGGACAATTCGCTTGTGGGTTGGACAATTCCCTTGTACTCTAAATCTCTGCCCCCGTCTGGTCTATACGTGGTGGAATTAACAGAGGTGGGTAATTAGGGTTTGGCATCTTCCATTACTTCATCTGTGCAAGGGATATTTGCTCCACTGCTCTCATCCTCCAATCCTGCATCCCTAGTGGATCTAGACTGCATGAGCAAACAGAGGTTGGTGAGTAGATACTTGCAATTCAGTTCCCTNTGAGCAAACAGAGGTTGGTGAGTAGATACTTGCAATTCAGTTCCCTTTCGGAACTAGTGTGGGCTGCTGGGTATTGTGCTTGTCATTACTGTCCAAGTGACCAGAGGTCAAGTGAGGAAAGTCTGCAAGGCACGATACTAGATGCCAGATGCGGCGGGAACCCATTAGTCGCACACAATTACCCAATCACCACTGCTGTGAAATGTCTTTTGGCCCTATCTCAGGTTTATTTCTCCAGCCAGCCCCTTTCATTATCTCCTGTTAGTTAAGGAGAACAAGTGGGAAAAAGGACAGGTATGGATGGATGTAGGCAGTACAGTGGAGTGAGACAGAATGGAAAAGAAGGGTAAAATTAGGTGAGGTACTGCAGTGAAATTATATGTAGCCAAATCTGTTTCCACTTATTTACTGCCCCATTGGCAAATGGCAATTGCACAGGTTAGCTACTATGGGAACAAACTTGTGTGCCAGATACCCTGAATATCAACTCTCTTCTTCCCCTGCCATATTCTCCCTCCATCCCTTTCACAGTTATTCATCTAGTCTGAGCTAGGTAACTTCAGTGGACACAGAATGTTTTCAATGACTGGAGTGGTACAGTGAGCACAGCAGTCGAGGACAACTGTGGAAAATTAGGGCCGCCTCAGTATTGCTAATTATAAACTTCCCAATGATTTGCTTTGTCTTCCAGAGCAGTAGAGTAATGATTCTGGTAGCTGATGAATAACTCACATTTTTGGGGTCAGCTTGTAGCTTCATACCCCTGTGGTAGTGGCACGCTGGGCCAAGGATGGACAGATATTATTTATTTGGAAGGGACAGTCATCCCCACTCCACTATAGTTGTACCTATATGATGTGCGAGAGAAGGGGTGGCAGCAGGTGGTAGTTGAGCCTGGCCCAGTCCATAACAGGGATGTAGGTTTGTGGGTGGTATTGGCGCAGTGTTAGAGGCGATGTATGCCTATTCTTCCAACCCCCTGTTCTTCGACTTTCGTGATGGTGGGTTGTAGTATGGTTGCAAGGGGATTTCAGCATTATGGGAGAATGTGTCTTATGCATCATGTGACGGGTAATTATTTCTAAAATTAGAATTGATAAGCTAGTTACTATTTTCTGTTTATCTGGTTATTCTGAGATGANTGACGGGTAATTATTTCTAAAATTAGAATTGATAAGCTAGTTACTATTTTCTGTTTATCTGGTTATTCTGAGATGATAGCTGATTCCATTGCACACTTCCATAGTTTTATAGAGAAAAAAAAAATTGTTGTTACATGTTTAAATATTTAAATGTTATTCTTCATAAACTTATGATTTCGATAAATTACGTTGATTAAGGCTTTCATGACGGGGAAAAACCAGTTGGTATATTAACTGAGTATTTAGTGAACCCTCACACTATCAGGCTTTGTTATTACGACAGGCATGTCACAAGGAAGTGCAATATGTGTAATACCCACTACAGTTACGGTTACCCAAGCAAAGTGGTGCTGTAGTAGTTTGCCACTTTCAGGATCACTATCTTTGCCACTATAAGTAACACACTAGGAATCACTTTCTTGAAAATAGAGTTTACCTCTCCGAGCAGTAGCACATTCAGCATTTCCATTGCACTGTTACTTGTAACATGATGCTGGTGCAGAATAGCAAGGCCAGATGGTGATGCAGTGAAACTGAGATACACTTCACATGTCTGCTGCTATAGGGCAGAATACCTCAACTCGTACCTTTCCCTTCCCTACATAAGTCAAAGTAAAATTGTGTATCAAATGCCTCTCTTGTTAGGACGTATTGTCTACATTAACTGTGGCAGAAAGACAAAGTGTAGAGAGCAGAAATACAGAGATACAAGGGTGTAAGTCAGGGGTTGTATTGTCGTTTGCAGCTCAGCTGCATGATGGTAGGTGATGTGTGACAGTGCCGCTGGCTATACAACAGAGAACATAGAGCTGACAATGTTGTATTGGTGCAGGTGCTGCAACAGTGAGGATAGCGATGCCCTCACACNACAACAGAGAACATAGAGCTGACAATGTTGTATTGGTGCAGGTGCTGCAACAGTGAGGATAGCGATGCCCTCACACATGCAGTCCAGCCTCATCTTCCACTACAACCTCAAGTTCTACGACAGCGAGGGTGACAGCTTTGATGGCGTCAGCCTCAAGCGATTTGTCATGCAGGTAAACTGTGCTTCTCAGCTAATATATTTTAAATAAGTCACACTGATGACCTAAATTAATTAATCAGTGTGGCCATCACTTTAGTCTTTGAATGCCAAATTTTTTTCTCAATTTGATCCACAGCCTTTGTTCTACAGGAGGAAATTTCCACAAAATTAGCATATTGCTTTCCTCATGTTATCAATCCATCCAAGTAGTTATAAATTGTATTTTCTGGGGCAGGGGATTGGGGATGGGGACGAGGGTACGAGTTGTGCAATATCAGCCGGAATGTGCAATCAGTTACGAGCATGCTCTATCATGCCAAGCCCGAGCCAGCACCATCCATCTTGGCTGAGAATGTTCGTGTTCATTGCCCCCCTGTCTTGCAACTTATCTCACATCATGCTCTATCATTCCAGTTTGGTTTTCTCATATTCCTGCTGGCATCCTTTCACCTGACGCCCTGGAGGTTCATGCTCTTACATTTCTTCCTACCAGATGTAGATACTTCATGCTNCTGGCATCCTTTCACCTGACGCCCTGGAGGTTCATGCTCTTACATTTCTTCCTACCAGATGTAGATACTTCATGCTCTTGCATTCCTACCGGACGTCTACTTCATGCTCTTACATTCCTTCCCGCCAGATGGTCCTACTTCACGTTCTTGCATTCCTGACTAACAACGTCAATCGTGGTCCCTACTTCATGCTCTGGCATTCCTACCAAACATCCCTACTTCATGCTCTTGCATTCCTGTGATCTTCCTTGAATTTTCCTTTTTTCCCTCGGAAATTCCCTTTTTCCCTTTTCTCTGATTGGCTACGCGAGGCTCTCGAAAGAGTCTCGTCACTGATTGACTACGCGAGGCTCTCATTGCNGTTGCATTCCTACCGGATGTCTACTTCATGCTCTTACATTCCTTCCCGCCAGATGGTCCTACTTCACGTTCTTGCATTCCTACCAAACATCCCTACTTCATGCTCTTGCATTCCTGTGATCTTCCTTGAATTTTCCTTTTTTCCCTCGGAAATTCCCTTTTTCCCTTTTCTCTGATTGGCTACGCGAGGCTCTCGAAAGAGTCTCGTCACTGATTGACTACGCGAGGCTCTCATTGCGTACTTATAAGAATAGTTAGCTATAATTTCTGAACCGTTTTAGATACAGTCACCAAATTCGTAACATAGGCATCACTCCCGACAAAGAAATGATCGCAGGGTCATTTATGCCCTATGCGAACTTATAAGCATAGTTGGCCATAATTTCCCAACCATTTAAGATACAGCTGCCAAATTCGTAACATATTTATCACTCCTGACAAGGAAAATGATTGATGTGTCATTTATGCCCTTTGCATATTTATAAGTACAGTTGGCCGTAATTTCCGAATTGTTTAAGATACAGTCACCAAATTCGTAACATACACATCACCTCACTCAGCAAAAATTATCGCAGGGTCATTTATGCCCTAAGCGCACTTATAATAAGCATTTTCAGTTGCTCGGACACAGAGGTCACTGCCTCAATACTGCCAATAGCCACAGTCACTCACATTACATGCAGGAGCAGTTGCCAGTCACTGTCATCTACACACTCACAAGACCTTCTGAGCACTAATGTATTTACACCTTCTGTAATATTTATTAATTTGTTTATTCTGCACTTACACATGTCTAGAGATGACCTAATCCGGGAAGGAGAGGACAGAAAGTCCTCGACCTTGTAGAAGATGTAAGTGGCTTCTATGTGGGGGTTGTTGAACTCGTCTCCTTGCAGTCATACGAGTTAGCAAGTTTCTGGTAGGACAGGAGACATATCGCTAAATTGTATTTCACATTTCAGGGAGAAGATTCATAACAAATCAGTTTTATCAAATTACTCACTACTTATTGCCTGTGTTTGAAACAAGACTCCTGAGAAAAACAGAATTACTTCAGGAGTTTAATAATGCTTGTATGAAGTAGGAAGTAATGAGTGGGTGGATGTACAGTTTACAAATGAAGGGTATATTGGTAACTTGTGTGGTCATGTTGCCAGTCTGTTGTTGGGAACATCGTCGCCTTCCGTGTCCATGCTCCATGCAGCGGAGCGTTCCTCCTGGATATATTTGCAAACGCAGTGACGCCGAAGGAGTACCTCACGGGAGACCCCATGAAGTTCAAGAGCGTGTGCAAGTTCAAGATAGCATGTGAGGAACTGCAGACAGTGATGGTACCCTTGCCCGACTGCGCAAGTGGTGAATGGGGGCCAACCAAGGCAACCCGTTTGTTTGGTCTGGTGCCAATCACACAACAGGTACGCATGTCACCTCTGTTCGCACTGCTTTTTGGATGTAGCTTGCTTATAGACTGTTCTGTCCTGGTTGCCTTCAGCTCCAGAGGTTGCATCAGAGCTGTGTAAGGAATCAAGCAAATTCATGAAAAGTATAATTTTATTGCAGATGGATGTAACTACAGTAACACCATTCATAAAAATATATCATGTATGCAATTCTAATGCATGTGTGAGGAAATCGCTTTTACATTTATTGTTATAGCACAATATCTGTTGCTTTTCTTTTTGACATCAATACAAAATGGTTATTGACTATCGTCAATAAACGTATTTTATTTTAGCCCTAGGCATTAACTTCCAAGTGCGGTGGAATATACACACTGTGTTTATTACTTGCATGGCAATATTTATTTAAAAGGGTGGTTAAAGGATTAAAAAAATGGGTGAAAGGAAAAAGTAACTAGGACCTCAAAAGTGCTCACCTTACCGTGGACAGCCTTATACTTATTATTACTTATTTTAGCTGTACCTATTCTTTATGATGGTTTGTCACATTTATGTAACCTGCTTTATACAGCAGGAATAGTACCACTTTTGAGTTCTGTTTGGTCCAGCTTGTACCATGGTTGTAGTAGAAACACAACTTATTCAGCCTTTCTGCATTTAAAGTGATAATTGTTGAAAGGATATGGAATAATTATGTTTTGTGCTGCAGGATGCACTGGTATTTGCGGCACGAGAGCTGGAACTGCAGTTCCGCATGTCGCGGCCGCTCACTGACTTCATGGCAACCCTGCACAAGAACGGAGTGGAAGAGAAGCGGCTGTCAAAGTTTGTGTCACACTCTGTGGATGACGATGTTGTCACATTACTGATCAGTTTCCCTGAGGAGGGTCAATATGGTCTGGACATCTACACGCGGGAGATGGGCGGCCCCCACAGCGTTGAGAAGCACCTCCTCACACACTGTTGCAAGTACCTAATCAACTCCTCCAAGAGGAACTGAGCGCCGGATCACAGCACACCGATCGTGCCTTCTTCACACACCTCCCATAGCAAGCCCGCCTTGTTGGGACTAACCCTGGCTGCAGCACTCCTATCTCTGTAAATGTCTTCCATGTGGTTGGACGCCAGTTCCCTGCTTTGGCCCTTCATTTGTTCACGAACCACTAAGTGCGGCCTGTAAGTGATCTGCTCCGTGGGTGGAAGAAAATGTTAAGTGACATTCTGACTGCAAATCAGAGTTGCACTGGTAATTTAAGCTCACATTAACAAAAACCTCAAGTGTTGGGCCAGTGCTCAAACATTGTCACTGACATAAAAATTTTCAAATGGAAAGCATACATTCAAATAGTTGCAGAATAAATTGCTGTTGGTTTAACAAACCTGGCAAAAAGTTCTTGTTATTAGCATGCATTGAAAATTATTTTTATGCTGTTAATTATTATACATTGATGTATCCATGACTTAGCAGAAATCTTAAATATTTAAAACCATTATCACCTAAAACATATTTTAATTCTAATTTGAAACACTGATTTACATTTATTGTCACTCGTGCAGAGCATAATTATTTAGAGAAATAATCAGTTTTTGACTAATTTTCTATTTATGTAACACATGTTGACCACTTTGACAAAATAAACCAGTAGGCATACTGCTATTAACAACTGAATAGGTAAAATTTAAATAATATAACTTTTTAACTAGTGAGTTCATTTTGAAACGTTCACAGATTCAACATTATGCCAACTGATTGCAGAACACTGTCTCTTCAAAAGTCGACCACCTGACCTAAAAACACAGCAATGATTTCTAAAATCCATGAAATAAATTATCTTGGTCTTGTAAGAGAAATTTAANTTGCAGAACACTGCCACCTGACCTAAAAACACAGCAATGATTTCTAAAATCCATGAAATAAATTATCTTGGTCTTGTAAGAGAAATTTAAAACACTGATTAAGGCAATATAATAAAAAGAGCTTCACATTCTTTATATTATACTTTTTCTCATTGGACGAAGCAAGCAGTTTAGCAGTGGCTTTACGAGGGTAGATCACTCGAGACCTAGTTTGTTTGTCACAAGGACTTACAGATTCACATTTTTGCAAGTTTATAGGTTTTAAAATTTAGATCATGAAATAGTTTCCCCTCATCTTATAGTGTACTCTATTCGCTTAAGTACGAGATTCTGTTTTTTTTTTACCTTTTTTACTCGTAAAAATTGGATGGTCATCTTATTTCCACTTTCTAAGAAGTGTTAGGTCAATATTTTTGCTAGTCATAAATTATGGGCAATATGTTTTAACGTCATATGTTTTTTTTTGTAACAGTACACACCAGCTGAGAAAAAAAAGATTACATAATGTAATTTACAAGCAGTAGGCCTAATATAAGTGTTTGGATGAACTAAAAGAGCATTAATTTCTTTGATTGGAATATGTTTGAGTTATGTTACTAATAACTGCTTATGATNTACCTTTTTTACTCGTAAAAATTGGATGGTCATCTTATTTCCACTTTCTAAGAAGTGTTAGGTCAATATTTTTGCTAGTCATAAATTATGGGCAATATGTTTTAACGCCATATGTTTTTTTTTGTAACAGTACACACCAGCTGAGAAAAAAATGTTTACATAATGTAATTTACAAGCAGTAGGCCTAATATAAGAGTTTGGATGAACTAAAAGAGCATTAATTTCTTTGATTGGAATATGTTTGAGTTATGTTACTAATAACTGCTTATGATTACTTTTTTAGACCCTATTTCTTCTCAAATGTTTTTGTCAAAAAAAATTTTGTTGAAATATTTTTGAGCAGAGGCAATTTTCAGTCAATTGCATCTTCAGTGTCAAGTCTTTTCTTTGCTAAAATTATACTTTGTTCAATTTTTGCCTTCGACATCTGTGGGCAAACATGTTGAATGTTTATTAAAGCTACTAGATAAAAATTCAGCTACAAAACCTGTCCAAGATTTTTCTTGCAGGTAAAGTGAAAATGGGAGAATCATTTTATCACTTAAGTCATCTTGAACTAGCAAAATATGAGTACATTTTATTAGTGACTGTCACTTTTTATACAAGCAAAATCACACTTCATAAAATAAGCCATTTTGAGCATTTGCTTTGCTGTGTTGTTCAGCAGAACATCATTATTATATTTCCATGTGACACTTTAAATTATTTTTGCTATTATAATATATCACTATCACTATAGTTATGGTTGAAGAACTGAAAAAAATACATACAGATAAAGTCTATTTTTCATATCATGTTCTCAGTTTTAAAATGCCTGTCTACCTGGAGATTTTTCCTGCTTTTGAGTGATGGCAGTAAGTGCGACCCTACCATGTGCATCACGCACTCCATGGTCGCTATATGCTAGGCTCTGAACTGGCATGTAAACTTTCTTTCCAACATCATTTACTGTGAGTATTTAACCATTGATTCTATAATTTTATTGGTGGAAAGTTTCTAGCAGAGTTCTCTGCAGGGCCCTGTACTAGTTTTGCAGGTACCGTAGCTACATATTCATCCAAAATATTTTAAGCTATAACAGTTTGAAAGCGTATTTTTGGGCCATATTATGAGCCTAAAAGCAATGTTTGCGGTAAACACAATACGTTGAAAGTTGTATTCCATCTTAGTCTGTAATGTGATTATTTTTTGTTTGGAAATGGATTGTGCACATGTTAAATAGTATGTTTTAAAAGTGTGTACTTATTACAAACACACTGCAACCCATTTTGCATGCCAGGTAGATGGGCACTTCAAGTTTTCAGCAAAGCTCAATTTTACAACAAACTTACCTAGCATAGTCTATTGACTATGTGGTCTTCATATCATTAGTCAGTTAGTTATCTTGCTTTTGAAATTTTAATGACCCATAATCTGTTATAAAATTCATATGTATTGTTTAGCAATTCACTCTTGGCTTTAATAAGGTACAGTAGGTATATGATGATATCCTGCTACAACTGCATATGGAAGTCTGCTATATGGAATGAACATGGATCAGTATCTGCAATTGCTTAGTTTAGTTGAATGTTCATCTCATTAGCATGTTCACTGCCTATAGTGCATGCACAGCCGAGAGGAATATTATACACGTATACCAATACATGTAACAATGTTTGCACCAAAAAAAAACACTGTTGTTAAAATTAATAAAATTTAATTTAACATCAGCCTGGTTTTTGTAAATTTAGAACACCATGTTTGTTGTAAGCATTGTAAAGAAACACATACGCCTACTTCAAAATGTACCAAAAGGTGAACAAACACTATGTAATTTAATGATAATCTTCATATTGCATATGTACAATTAATATTTATTTAAAAAAAGAAAATATGTCACAGAAAATGTACTGTAACAACTTTCTTATTATTACATTTTTTTTACATTTGGAACTGATACATATGTCAATAGCCTATTTAATAAGTGCATTATTTGTAATATTATTTAACATCAGTAGACTTTAATTTCTATATTGTAGATAACTACAAATATTGTAATTACTGTAATTTAGACATCAGATATAATACACAGTAAGTTCGTGATTTCTACCATGCATAACCTTGTACAAGTATGCAACCACCTGACTTAGTTAGCGACACTCCTGATTGAAAACAGTTACACTAGAGTTCTCAGATATGAGTTGAACATTTCCAACAGACACCGGTTAGTCAACCCGCTCATCATCTGCATGAATCCTACGTCTTGGACTGTTCTTCCTTGTGTTCATTTGCTGTTTTATAATTGTACATTTGAAAAGAGTTGTTTTCTTTCTGTTGTAACTTGTTGCTTTTAATAAAATATTTTTAAAAAAATTTATTGCATTTGTTATGTGACCACAAAACTTGCACCCATTAAATAAAGAAGAATAAAAATTTTCACGTGATAGTTTAACAGTACAGGTACTTATCTCATTTAAATTTCTACAGTGAATAATTAATATTTGACTTTCCAAATAAACAAAAAAATTTCACATGTTGGAGTACGGTTACTTAATGTCCACAGTAAGATTCTGGAGATAAGCAGTCTGTGTCTGTAANAAGAATAAAAATTTTCACGTGATAGTTTAACAGTACAGGTACTTATCTCATTTAAATTTCTACAGTGAATAATTAATATTTGACTTTCCAAATAAACAAAAAATTTCACATGTTGGAGTACGGTTACTTAATGTCCACAGTAAGATTCTGGAGATAAGCAGTCTGTGTCTGTAATGCAGACGAGATCTCATTTTCATTGTAGTGAAATGCCTGAACAGAAACTTTTTTCATGAGCAACTTGCCTGGAACTGTCTTGTTAACAGTCGTACAGCTCTGACCGAGTATTTTTAGCACCAGTCCACCAAGTGTGCAGTCATAGGAGTATGCAACCTGCTGGGAACTTGGATGTGATCGTCATGCTATGAGCTGTGTGTGCCACAATGCTCGTTATTTGTGTTTGTTTTTTGAGTTTGTTTCGTGTCTCAGACTTGGTTTCCTGCGACGACATCGTAAAGCAATGGTGTACGTTCTAAATTTTTCACTTCATCAAAACTGTCGCTGCCCCTACTTGCATATATTTCAACTGGCACACTGACTGGCATGAGCTCAGTAAAGTTGGTAACGATGGAAGGAAAGTATTCCTATGTCTCAATGTTGAATTATAAGTGTTAGGTAAAAATTTGTGAAAACTGAAATTGTTTTTTCTTTCTTCTGGTTGTTTTAATGCATATTAGTAAAATAATTAGCAAATTGTAAAATACATTTACTTCCCTAATAATTTCACAGTTTCACTTAACCAACGCATGAATAAAGTGACAAGGCCCNAATTGTAAAATACATTTACTTCCCTAATAATTTCACAGTTTCACTTAACCAACGCATGAATAAAGTGACAAGGCCCATGTCAATGATAATTTTACATATGGTGGAACAACACACTTTGTGTATAAAAGTATATCTTAAGCAAGGCTATTCTAGTTCTGTCGAAAAAATTTCATAAATGTAATGCATAATTCTGATAAGATTGTGTGCAGCCAAAGATGCTAAAGCACCCACATCAGAATTATACCTAATATTTGTTTAATGAAATATGTAATCTTTACATATCCAGCAACTCTTTCTTTTGAAACATCACAAGAAATACATTTCAAACTCATGTGAAGAACATTGCAAATATATCATGCTTGAAAAGGTATATAAAAACAACACATATTTTGAAGTTTTTTTTTTTACAGCATTTGTTTTAATGAAAATGCAGTTACATAAAATAGAGTTTTCTAAAAAAGTTGGAGTCATAATTAGTTTTAATGTAATTATTTTCAGTTCCCTTTAATAATGCTTATTATTTTAATAAATAGAATCTAGTTATGATTAAAATTCTTTAATATCATTACATGTATATTAAAAACACTTTGTGATAAAATCCTGCATTAAAACAGAGTTTCAGTTTTCTTAACAAATACCTTACTTTTGTAATTTTTAGCATTAATATTTCCTACAATATAATTATTGAACATAAAAGTATGAACTATTGATAAGTTTAATATTTTATATTTATTTTGGAAATAAAACTTTNAATATAATTATTGAACATAAAAGTATGAACTATTGATAAGTTTAATATTTTATATTTATTTTGGAAATAAAACTTTCACAAAGTCTTATTAAATGAATCGACTGCTGTTTCATTAATGTTTAATATTGAAAATTAAAATGTTAATGCCAGCTGAAATATTTTTTTCCCCAAGAACTGTGAATAATAAAATATCACTGGCACCCACCCTTCCTCTAAATTTAATTGCGATGTCTTAAAAAAAAAACACGTATATCTTATTGGATAAAGATGGTCAATAATTTGGTCATAGTGGATAGATTTTATGAAATTATTTTTATTTATATCACTTATTTCTGAGAAAGACTTTTCTGGTAACAACCTTAAGCTTTTGTAATATAAACATTTTATATGATTCTTTTTAAGAAATTAAAAAGTGTAAAGGAAAAAAACAAAATTAAATTTACAAAGAAGTGAGTTAGAGAAAATTTACAATATTGCAAAAAAAACATTAAGCTGATTAAAACATAAATAGAAAGATCACTTTGTTTAACTTATTTCACAAATCAGAAAATTTGCAGAATATATTATAATAATTTACTGAATTAAAATAATTTTACTTAATTTTTGATAAAAATATAAAAATGTTACAGTGATAAATTACTCAACATAAACAACTCAACTTCTTTTATGATATAAAAAAGTAAAAAATCCATTTGGTAAAGAATTGTTTTGAGAAAATAACACCCCCGTTTCAGTAAGAAGAGAGTATTTGTACAAGATATTAGAAGATGTATAAAATTAGTTTCTTTTGGGTGAAAAACCATTTAAAGATTTAACTAAATCAATTAAACTTGGTAAAATAATTTAAAAAATTTATGAAAATTATTGAAAATTACACATTGATGAGATTGGCATAAGTTTTATGAAGTTGCTGCAAAATAAATTTAGATAGTGATAATATTGTATTTAAAAGTAATTGTAATATGTTTTAACTGAAGTACGTTCTACTTTGTTCAGTGTTAACAAAATAAAATAAGGATAAAGTATAACGTTAAATTTTTATGTAAGTTGTATCTAAGTTTATTCCTGACAAACAATTATTACTTTTGTTACTTATATTTTACAACTAAGAGACTTTACAGAAGATAAATATCTAATCAATGAACAAATTGAAAAGAAAATAATGTTATGTATATTGATGGTATTAACTTCATTTTTGATTTTGTGTGAGAAAATATCAGTATCATATAATATGTTGGTTGTAAATCAGACCCCTCGCAAAAACATTTAATTCAGTTTTATTTCTAGATCTACGGTCTAATTTCAAACATTTTTATAACAAATAGGATTGAAAAAATTCAAGTAATAAATAACGTAAAAAATTATTTTCAGAAAAATAGATAATACGTTTTTTTATTATTTAATTTAAATGTTCGCACAAAAGCATTTTTTTTTTGTAAATAGTCTTTAAAAAATTTTAACTGCACCTCCACCATTTAATAAATTTTTCACTAAATAACTAAAACAAGTCCATAAAACTCATTTCATATTTTATTATAAATTTAATCAATCCTATTAAGTTTGTGTAGAAATACTNATATAATTATTGAACATAAAAGTATGAACTATTGATAAGTTTAATATTTTATATTTATTTTGGAAATAAAACTTTTACAAAGTCTTATTAAATGAATTGACTGCTGTTTCATTAATGTTTAATATTGAAAATTAAAATGTTAATGCCAGCTGAAATGTTTTTTTCCCCAAGAACTGTGAATAATAAAATATCACTGGCACCCACCCTTCCTCTAAATTTAATTGCGATGTCTTAAAATAAAAACACGTATATCTTATTGGATAAAGATGGTCAATAATTTGGTCATAGTGGATAGATTTTATGAAATTATTTTTATTTATATCACTTATTTCTGAGAAAGACTTTTCGGGTAACAACCTTAAGCTTTTGTAATATAAACATTTTATATGATTCTTTTTAAGAGATTAAAAAGTGTAAAGGAAAAAAACAAAATTAAATTTACAAAGAAGTGAGTTAGAGAAAATTTACAATATTGCAAAAAAAACATTAAGCTGATTAAAACATAAATAGAAAGATCACTTTGTTTAACTTATTTCACAAATCAGAAAATTTGCAGAATATATTATAATAATTTACTGAATTAAAATAATTTTACTTAATTTTTGATAAAAATATAAAAATGTTACAGTGATAAATTACTCAACATAAACAACCCAACTTCTTTTATGATATAAAAAAGTAAAAAATCCATTTGGTAAAGAATTATTTTGAGAAAATAACACTCCCGTTTCAGTAAGAAGAGAGTATTTGTACAAGATATTAGAAGATGTATAAAATTAGTTTCTTTTGGGTGAAAAACCATTTAAAGATTTAACTAAATCAATTAAACTTGGTAAAATAATTAAAAAAATTTATGAAAATTATTGAAAATTACACATTGATGAGATTGGCATAAGTTTTATGAAGTTGCTGCAAAATAANAAAAAATTTATGAAAATTATTGAAAATTACACATTGATGAGATTGGCATAAGTTTTATGAAGTTGCTGCAAAATAAATTTAGATAGTGATAATATTGTATTTAAAAGTAATTGTAATATGTTTTAACTGAAGTACGTTCTACTTTGTTCAGTGTTAACAAAATAAAATAAGGATAAAGTATAACGTTAAATTTTTATGTAAGTTGTATCTAAGTTTATTCCTGACAAACAATTATTACTTTTGTTACTTATATTTTACAACTAAGAGACTTTACAGAAGATAAATATCTAATCAATGAACAAATTGAAAAGAAAATAATGTTATGTATATTGATGGTATTAACTTCATTTTTGATTTTGTGTGAGAAAATATCAGTATCATATAATATGTTGGTTGTAAACCAGACCCCTCGCAAAAACATTTAATTCAGTTTTATTTCTAGATCTACGGTCTAATTTCAAACATTTTTATAACAAATAGGATTGAAAAAATTCAAGTAATAAATAACGTNATTTCTAGATCTACGGTCTAATTTCAAACATTTTTATAACAAATAGGATTGAAAAAATTCAAGTAATAAATAACGTTAAAAATTATTTTCAGAAAATAGATAATACGTTTTTTTATTATTTAATTTAAATGTTCGCACAAAAGCATTTTTTTTTTGTAAATAGTCTTTAAAAAATTTTAACTGCACCTCCACCATTTAATAAATTTTTCACTAAATAACTTAAAACAAGTCCATAAAACTCATTTCATATTTTATTATAAATTTAATCAATCCTATTAAGTTTGTGTAGAAATACTNTAAAACAAGTCCATAAAACTCATTTCATATTTTATTATAAATTTAATCAATCCTATTAAGTTTGTGTAGAAATACTAAAAGGAAGTATTGAAATAAGAATGAAAATTGAAATAAATTGTAAGTTTCGAAATACTGTATTTAAGTAAAATTAATTGCTGAAATTAAAGATTGTTCCAAAAAGCGGCATGTGGTAAACTGTGACAAGGTAAGCTGTGTTTTGCTCTGTGCTATACCTAATCGTTTTCTATTTTATACATCGGTCACTTAAACGTTGTAATGCAGTTGACGTCGCAGCATGTGTGTAATGGGTACATCACCGCTCTCTCGAAGTGACCGCAATTCCTTCAGTTTCTACTGGCTCCATTCTGGTTATTGGTTCCTGCTGCATGCGCGCAGTGAACTGAGCAAGTACCAGTCCACCTTGCAACACTTCACCACACGTCACTGGTTCCAAGAACCACAATAATGCAGTATTTCCAAAATGTAGTCAAATAGACTCAATTATATAATATTTTATATTGAAAAAAAATTATTAAACTAATTTAGCATTTGCTGATTGGATATCCAATAAATATTCTACTGAATTAAATGTCCAGGGCTACGGAAAGTAACACTAACGCTTATTGCAGCTACTGTGCTGCTAGTGTGTGGGCAAATGAGATTTCATCAATAAAACGCTAGGGGCAAAAGCTATATGTATACAGTATTTACTGTCATATCGAATTTTAGGGNTATTGCAGCTACTGTGCTGCTAGTGTGTGGGCAAATGAGATTTCATCAATAAAACGCTAGGGGCAAAAGCTATATGTATACAGTATTTACTGTCATATCGAATTTTAGGGCTACAGAGTGCAAGTTTACAGTTCAGTCCACTGCTCAAGACTGGCCACAGGAGGGGCTGGAATGTCACATGGCCGACCATAAAGTACTGCTGGGGAGAGACTCCCAACAGGTGCGGTGTTGAGCCTCTTGCCTGGAGTAGTGCGCGCACATATGCATTGCAGCCCCACTCCAATGACGTCGGCCTGCTGCGAGAACTGAGCGTGCGTAACATACCTAACACACTTGTGCTGTCACTGCAGCCTGTGGTAACGTGCCACCACTTCACCCTTTGTCAATGATGGAACCGCGGTATGAAAAACCATCCTGAAGGTGGTCAAAGAAGCCTGCACGCAGACCTCATCTCACAGCAAAATATGATGGTCTAGGAGGAGGTGGGTCGTTTGAAACCAGAGGAGGTGGACGTATGCCTGGCTCTATGCAGGAGTCGGTGTGGTGAAGTTTTATTTGCTTGCCCGTTTTGTGGTTAAACACAAACAATTTTGCACTTAGATTCAGCATATATCTTATGAATATCAGCGAACAGCAAAGTGTTAGTATAACCAAGATGTGGCATAATGACCTCATGCATAAGAATAAGTAGTCGTGCAGTAATTCTAAGCTGTAATTGTATTCTTTATGGAGAATGATTCTTTTAACTCAATATAGCCACAAATGTCACTGTGGCAGTGTCAATAGATCAAATGCCCCGCTCGAAAGCATCCTGGAAATTTCTGGTACAGTCCATTCACTGTCACTTCAAACTTTTCTGAAGCCTTGCTAAAGTTATACTTTCAGGCTATTCCTCTGCTTCAAGCAAGCGAAACTTAACCAAGTCTAGAAAATTACTAAATTACTTAATTTCAATTTATTCACACATTTACTATTTACAACATTAAACTATCCATCTCTGCTATTACTCTTGTTATTCTCAGTGAGCACAATATATAATGTCAATCTCAGTTCCAATTATTAAAGTCCTTCTCAATGTCTATTTATTGATTGTAGTCACTGCATTCACACTCATTATTTACACATGTTCAGTCTGTCTATTGCCATCATTACAAATGTCTTCTTCGCACACCCATCGTTTTAAGGTCGCACAATCCTCCAAAATCCACCCAAATCTCTTCACTCACTCTCACTTTGACTTCCCTGAACCCAGTGCTCCATTGCAAGGTGATGCATTCGCAGATTCTAACCAGATCTCAAGAAGAAGGCAGAAAACATCAAAAACGCTCATTACACATTTCCCGAAGAACCGAATGAACTTGTTTGTAGACTCATGTATTTGATTGACCTGCAAAATGGTGGAGATCTATCACGCATTGTTGAGATATCTTCAATCATCGATGAACTGAAGGATTGAGGGTTTTTATCAAATAAGACTGTTGGCAACTATGCTTGATCTGCAAACACCTGAACATTGTAAAGATCGAATGTACAAAGTAATTAAAAAGATAGAATGTGTATAATATGCAAATAAATTAAATTTATGTATACATAGTGCTGTGTGTTAAATTTATTATACAGTCCCTTCTGCTAATCTGAAATACTTACTCATTCAGTGGTGTATACAATCGATTGCGACAGTCTATTTTAGATCAAATTTTTCCGAGTGTGTGCAATAGGAGGACTATGGTTTGATCATAAGTATTATGCCGTACCGTATGTCAAGTGGTGGGACTACCCAGCCCGCTACAATTTATAGGTCGCCAATGCGGACATCGAATGTTGAACACTGAAGATTGCAACTAATATACCTGTGTATATGCATTTTTTCCCCTCAGATGCGTTTTNACACTGAAGATTGCAACTAATATACCTGTGTATATGCATTTTTTCCCCTCAGATGCGTTTTCTCATATTGTAGATTTCCAAATAAAATGAATTTTTAAAAACATTTTGTCTTTTGCTTTTTAACGCATTAACGATAAAAATTGTCTGCTCTATATAAAAATTTTTTTAATAAAAACATGTTGAAAATAAAACAAAATTAAATTTGTAAATATTACGTACATTGCGGTTATGGACCTCGTCGCCACTCGATACAGGTTGATAGCACTCTTGCCGACACTCTCTTGCGGCTGATGTTCGAAACATGAGTTACGAGTGCGCTCTAGTGGGCTAATGTCGAAAAACCATAGACAGTAAACGGGAAGGGGACTCGGAAGAGGGTCGACTAAATAACCAATGCAAAACATAGTGGTGGGGTGGAGACTTGCCGACGAAACAGCCATAAACATTGGCTAGGGTCGGTCGTCTGCTGGTCTTCTTGCCGCGGCACTGTCTGTGCTTTGCTGTCTTTATAAGAATTGAACCCTCAGGGTCACGCACATCCAACTTTCTTTTTCGCATTAGGTGTGCAATATTTCCCTCCATGTTTTTTACGATTTGTTTTAGATGTTCTGCGATATTTCTCCATTTTCGATGTCAAGGTCATTGGGGTTAACGTCAAGGTTGATAACAGTGGACATTGTATTCGGAGTCATCTGTGTAATTTTTCCTTGATTTNAATTTTATATGTTCCTCGATTTTGCATTTTTTTTATTTTTTTCCTATTTCTAGTTTTTTTTTCTGGTTTAAAGTTATTTGAGGTCACAGGCATGTGGTCAAGATCAAGTGTCTAAGGTCAAAGTCAAGGTCACCCAAATACAATATGGTGGCCGGGTGACGTCGCAACACGTGGTCGGTCGCCTGGCTCCTACTCCTACATTTCCTTGCGCCAGACTTCTCCAAACCATTGGCGAATATTCTTTAAATTTACGGTACTTTGTAATTCATATATGCTCAGTTCTTTAAAAGCAAAAATTTTGCGACCCTCTCAAGCCTGGCACCTGGAGCAACTACTCTAACTGCTCCACTGTAGTTACACCATTGGTTGTCATTATGTTTTGCTTGATTTTTCATTTCAGCTATATATAACAAGAATTTATAAAATTATCTCCTTTCATTTTATTTTTTTANTGTTTTGCTTGATTTTTCATTTCAGCTATATATAACAAGAATTTATAAAATTATCTCCTTTCATTTTATTTTTTTAAATATTTTCGCCTTTTCTTCAGATACACTTCAACTTAATATGCAAAATATTAACAAAATATGTTGTTTCTTATTATTATTTTTTATATTAATACTTTTAATTTAGAATGTACATTATAACTTAATTTTAAAATACACAACACTTACATTTTTTTAACTATTTACTAACCATATTATACCCTGAGTAAAAATGTTTCCCATTGAACAATAAATCAAAAATGAAACATTTTAATTGCATACAAATATACTCTATCGATTATATTGAAAAAGATAAACAATATTTAAAAAAAANAAAATGAAACATTTTAATTGCATACAAATATACTCTATCGATTATATTGAAAAAGATAAACAATATTTAAAAAAAATGAAATATATAAAACTCTTTTTAAAACTTTTTAATACTATAAATGGTGAAATAATAATTATTTGTGTTTCTAATAAAAATTAAATTCAATTATCATAAAAATATTTTTAAACTACTGGAAAATTTATTTAAAAAATTTCGAATGATAAACTCATTACTTGTAAGTAGAAATGATAGAAACATTAAACTGTTGCAAAACTGTGCATAAAACATAATTTTCATAGTTATTAAAAAGTTTTTTTTTTTATTTAGTCTGTGTGTATTAACTTAGTATTTTGTTCTTATAACTTAGATATTTTCAATAGCGGGCCGGGTTGGCGATTATTTTCATGTTTAAGGGGATAATAACCCAAATATAACTAATCAATTAAAAATAAGAGCCAATAAAGAGTATGAGTTAAACTTACGCTGATATAAAATGACAGTTAGTCAGATTTCTTATACATCCGCTTGCATTTGCTAGGGCGCGATCCGTAGCTGCTGACTAGAATTGACATCACTGAAAATACATTAGTTCTCGGCAGCAGTAAATAGTAAATATTTTCTTCATCAGTAAGTTCATTTATTCAGAACGCTCGGCTGTATTATTCATTAAAATTAAAGAATAGAAGTTAAATTATGAATTGAATTATTATATTTTGTTTCTCTCTTGATTTAAAGACTACTTATGCGTAAAAAAAACTGATACTTGTTCAACCTAAGAAAATAAAATTTTCATAACAACATAAATTCTTTTTTGAGTTAAATTTTGTATTGATTTTGTGGGGAATTTCGATCAGGACTATTTTGTATGTAATGATATAACCGTAGGCACACCTGTAAATATCTCTGAGAACCTGCAACTTGGATTACCCGCCAATGTCTTGTTTCACTGGCATTGCAGGACCTTTTTAACTCCAGTAAAATCAGTGCTTTCAGTAATGAATGCAGCCTCGCGCAGGTTGCCACCCAGCGACACATGGAAACGAGTGCCAGTGATCAGGAGAGTTTGTCAGCAGAATCGGAACAGTAGCTGACTTTAATGAAACAACTGGCCAGTGAAATCTGCGAGTATCGGATCGCGGCACTAACTGGTATTANGAACAGTAGCTGACTTTAATGAAACAACTGGCCAGTGAAATCTGCGAGTATCGGATCGCGGCACTAACTGGTATTGTCCGTTCGCGGTTTCTTCGCACTTTTTGAATCAAACCTTTGAAATATCACTGCATGAACTACGTGTTTGGTTGTTTCCTAAATATGATGTGTATCGCAATCGTTTTATACTTGTGTTACCATAAAAGTACGTTGTTTTTATTGCATTTTATATTTTTTATTATTTATTTATAAATTAATTTATTTAATTTATATGTAATTAATATAAATAAAAAAATGGGGAAATATGTGTGTTGGTAACGCCTAGTAAGAAGTAATTATTATACAGAATATTATTAAGCTGAGTGCGGGCACGAATGTGGTGAATAGTCCCTTTGGTGTAATTTCCTAGACTTGGTAAAGCTTTGTTTTCACGAGGCGGTGGAATACCCTGGAAGTGCAACTTTGGCAGAGCTTCAGAAAAGTTGGAAGTAACCGTGAATGGACTATAGTGGCCAGCACGAACATCGCGCCGAACAATGCTTGTCATGGCCAATATTCCACTAGTTATTGGCTCAACTGTCACCTCTCCCAAGTGGCAAAGGATACCAGAAGGTACGCAGAATAATGCCACTAAACGAGAATGTCCACGTTAACTTCCCTGCGAAATCACGTGGGAATATTACATAGTCACGCATTTCGTATCAGTGTGTGGTACGATATTTTTTGCTGTAAAAGTGACTGCAGAAGTTTGTGGAATAAAGCAAAACTAGGTTATGGGAATATAAACTTGTTTTTTGTGATATTTTGTCAAGATGTCAGCGTTGAAAAAAAAAAGTAACTGACGCAAAACATAGAGAAGTGAAACATTCACGAAGTGTAAGTAGCATAATATTTTCTGAATTGGTTGCACGGCTTATGTGTTCTTCATATTTTTATGAAAGTGATTAATGAGAACGGAAATCGTCCATTATGAGAGACGCAGTTTTTCCAATACGTAGTTTATAGACCAGTTGTTCTTGTAGAGCACTACATTTACAAAACTGAAGCGCAGAATCAAAACGTTTATACATCGATGTCCGTCGTCGCTCAGGCTGGGGAACACAGGCGATGGTTCGGGCAATATGTCTAAAAAATCAAAGACAAGTGGTCCGGAGTCCGTGTGACGTAAAATCCAAACTTCGACACATTTTGCCTGCTGGATGAACGCTAGTCTCTCGCAGTTGAGGTCCGTGGTTCGATTCCAACTCCCGGCGACCCAACTGGTGTTCCAGACGAGTGTGGCGGACTTTCCGTAGTGTGAGCGTTGTCTCTGGGTCGTCCAGTTTTCTCTCCTTTCTCGTTCCGATGCTATTCAACGTCCATTTTCTCTCAGGCTTCTCTCTCTCTCTCTCTCTCTGGTAGATAAATTGATCACGTTTGGCGCCAGCTTCATCTCATAGCGGCAAATGCACAGAGAAAAAACTATTCTCACCTAGTACTCGTGCTAAATGGGAGAATATAGATTTAATATTGTTGCATCATTAGCCAGCAGCTTGTGTCTTATACGTAAATAGTACGATCCCACTAACGCACCTACGTGTCACTATAAGAAAACACTGTCATTTGTACAACACAGGTTTCTCGACAGCAGATTCGCAACAGTCATACTGGGCGTATTGTGTGGCCAGGTTGCATAGCTGTAACGCGTTGTACTACGCACCCCCCCCCCCCTACTCTTGGTCTTTTTTTTTTTACTAGAAATACTGGGCTGAGGAGTTGCATCAAGGCAAACATTTTTGTTCAATTGATCATGGTTGTTAATGATCTGTCACCAAAAATCGGTTCAAGCGAAGTGTTATGCAACTGCGAACAATAACAAGAGAAAATGACCTATTTCACTACTAACACAGAAATTATATTATGATTCGAAAAACTCATTATTAGTTCAGCAAAACATTATAGTAGACCTCCCGCATTTTCTTAAACGTGTTAATACATTTCTGCATCTCTCTCAATAATCACTTTAGGACATAGGTCGTATTGTGTTTTCCGTCTCATTTTGTTTAACAAATAACTTCCCAACATGCAACGTATGTTAGGATATAGCCTAGGCGAGTGTGTGTAAATGGTAGACGTAAGTGTAGCACATAAAAAAAATAACCTCTGGATAAATGTATAACCTGCTACGAGTTAAGTAAGGGGAAGTGGGTTCGGAAGTGAAGGAAGAGTACAAAATACGAAGGATACAGATACAGTTATAGGCTGATCACGGTCAATTGAGCACTTTGGAAATCAACCTCTGAAAAAATTTCAACGCCCCTACCTGCACATATTTCAACGGGCTCACCGAATGGGAAGCGCCCAGTAAAGTTGATAATAACGGAGGGAAAGTAGTTCCATGTTTTAACGTTGAATTAAAAGTGTAAGGTAAACATTCGTGAATAATAAAATTATTTTTTTTTGGCATTCCGTTTTTAAGGCACATTATAACTGTAAGAATGAGCAAAATTGTAAAATATTTACTTGTCTAATAATTTTAAAGTTGACCGGTGCATGAATAAAGTGATCAGGCCCACGGCAATAGTTAATGTTACATGTGATGTAAGAATACACAATGCGCGTACAATTTGTTCTTAAGCAGGGCATTCAAAAGCCCTCGGATTATCGTGAACAGCCTACAGCAACAAGAATTACACAATTCTCATGTATAATTTTGTATGCAGTTAAGTATGTACAACAAAAAAGTCATGCACTTGTTTTAAACAGACTTCTCTAGTGGGCATGGCATTTTAACCGTGCTTGCGTGAATATCCTGCAGAGGCACGTGAGGGCATGTTTCGATGTTGCAGTCCCGGGGGCCCGGCTGGCCGCGGAGAATGAGGCCGGAGACCTGGGGCGGCAGGTGCGGGCACGTGCTCACGTCGCAGGGCTGCCTGTAGGGGGGCAGTTGCTCTGGTCGCATGCCCCGGGGGCGGCGTCCCCCAGATCGACGCTTCCATGCAGCTCTGCGATCTTCTTCTGCACCGCCGTGAAGCTCTCGTTGAGGAAGTGCACCTGGCCGAGCGAGGGTGAGTAAAAGAGTACAGTTTACAACTCAAAATTTTTTCTGATGTTTAATTAATTATAAGTCCATTCACGGTTACTTCCAACTTTTCTCGAGCCCTGCTAAAGTTCTACTTTCAGGATATTCATCCGCCTCATGCAAATTAAGCTTAACGAAGACCAGAAAATTACACCAAAGGGCACACGCGCCGCATTCGTGCGCACTCAGTTTAATTATACTTTGCATAAGAACTATTTCTTACTAGGCATTACGAACACACTTATTTTCTGTCTATAGTTTTATTTATATAGATTATAAATTAAATATAAGGATTTATCGATAAAATATAAGTTAAAGTTAAATTTAACAAAAAAAATGAGATGCTATTATTTTGACAGAAGTATAAAAGGCTTGTGAAACATGCTGATATTTAGGAAACAACCAAACACGTTATGATTTCTCAAATGTTTCATTCAAAAAGTGCGAAGAAACCGCGAATAGACTATATTATAATACGCAGTACAGAAATCTTTGTTACTCGTAAAAGTCTTGTAACTTAAATACCGAGGGTTGTACTTTCGCGTGGGACAATGCAGCATGACAATGCGCTGGAGTCAGGCATTTTGATAATACAACGTTGTTCCTCCTGAGAGTATTGTGAGTTGTAATACTATTGTACTGCGGTATAGAAATGTCAGTAACAATAAAGAACAATAAGGTCAAGGGAAAAAGGCTTCCAATTGAGGAATGCACTCGTATACTATGTGCAGAACTCATTCAAAAGTATTACAAACACTGCCAAAATTGTCAGAAAGAATTGTGTATCTTACATACTGTTACGCGCCTACTGACGCACGGGGCGCGGGCACTTTGCGCGGTCCCGGCCTGAAGGGTTGTGACCCACCTCGACACTTCCCTCCCCCAGGTAGACCCGCTCGCGGTCCCGTCGCCGAGGGACCGAGAACGATTGACAGCTGACCTGGCTCGGCGTCGCATCCCCCCCCCCCTGCTGGAGAAGCCGACGACTTAAGCGGATGCGCAAGAATATTCTGGAAACTAGGACCCTCGGCGCAACGCGGCATTTGGAGAAATTTCTGGGTGATGACCTACGACCCTATATATATATATATATATATATTGCGGCGGCCCGGGGGTCGGCAGTCTGTTGGGAGAAGTTTTTTTGCTGAATGCGGTAACCCGGGCGAATTCGTGTGCGGCGAGGGACATCGGCGTAGAGGGACGGACGACGACGGGAGTTTGCGAGACGACGGCGGACGAGTTGTTTGAGGTAAGGAAGGCCGAGAGGGCGTGAAACCCGACGAGTGAAGGCTACTGTGCATGAGGGCGCTCGGAAAACTCCAGAACATTGTGCATTGGTGGGACCTAGACTGAACTGAGGTGGGACTGAATGAACATGTGATACGGGCTTTATTGTANCCGCTCGCGGTCCCGTCGCCGAGGGACCGAGAACGATTGACAGCTGACCTGGCTCGGCGTCGCATCCCCCCCCCCTGCTGGAGAAGCCGACGACTTAAGCGGATGCGCAAGAATATTCTGGAAACTAGGACCCTCGGCGCAACGCGGCATTTGGAGAAATTTCTGGGTGATGACCTACGACCCTATATATATATTGCGGCGGCCCGGGGGTCGGCAGTCTGTTGGGAGAAGTTTTTTTGCTGAATGCGGTAACCCGGGTGAATTCGTGTGCGGCGAGGGACATCGGCGTAGAGGGACGGACGACGACGGGAGTTTGCGAGACGACGGCGGACGAGTTGTTTGAGGTAAGGAAGGCCGAGAGGGCGTGAAACCCGACGAGTGAAGGCTACTGTGCATGAGGGCGCTCGGAAAACTCTAGAACATTGTGCATTGGTGGGACCTAGACTGAACTGAGGTGGGACTGAATGAACATGTGATACGGGCTTTATTGTAAATATTGAAACCGTCAAATATGGACATATAATTTATTAAGTAATTCAATAGGCTTTGATAGACTATGTTGGGAATGATTTCAGTTAATTAATTACATTAATATCTTTGAGGTAATTGTGAATTGTACTGATCGAATTTATTAATTGTAGATAGCAAGTGATTCCAATTTTATTTCTAATCATTCTTAATAAATCAGGAAACTATTATTAAGTCTTTTATTCAATTAAAACCTCCATCCCTTTACGAACCTGGGTTAGCCCACTGACTCTTGAGAAATTGTAACAATATCAAAGAAGAATCCATGTATTTTGTATTACTGTGCAGTATATTTCTAGAATTTACTTATTTAAACGTTTTAAAAATAAATTTTAAAAAAAATATTTTTTAACTGAATTGTAAGCGTATTTCAATCCTGGATACTTCGGAAACCGTATTTTGCGAGAAAAACTTTGCCAAGTAAGGCAATCGTAATTGAGCCTATTAATGTAATTGTATGTTAAAAAAAATTAGTAGTAATGTTAAAAATTGTTTTCAATAACTCGATTTTATGTGGGCTAATTGTAAATGACAATTTTTGTAGCTGAATTGGATTAAGAATATATGTAAATAAAATATTACTATTTTAATACACACTAACAAAGTAATTAGTACAATTATATTGCCTGATTTTTTTTTCTTCAAAATGTTCTTTCTGAAGCATCCAAAATGGAAATACGCTTAAATATTAATTAAAAATAAACTCTTATTAATTAATTTTTGAAAACATTGGAATAGTTAAGTTATATCAAAATATTTTACAGCGTTTCGAAATATGTACATTATTCTTTCATATACAAGATATATTGTATTTCTATGACAATTTTGGCAGTGTGCGTACTAGATTTTAATGAGTTCAGCATGTTGCGCAGTTGAGAGCAGTGTTCTCTTCAAAGCGCCTAACTTAGGCCGGTTTGCAGTGAAGTAAACAGGCCGCCGTAATGTTGACTTTGCGTTTACTCTGTGCCAACATTATTTATAAAGTCGTAGTTGTTTTCGCTATAACACAAATCCGAAGACCGTTTTAAAGGAGGGTATGCGTTGCCACTTCCGATTTTACTGCTCCGTTCTTCCCAGGGACTTGCAATTTGGCATCGGGGTTCTCTAAGAGGAAGTTTCATCCAGCCCATGGATTTTGGATAATTTTGAATTTTTAAGGTTACCATTTTTTGATTCGCTTTATTCCCGAAACAATACGACGCACGATGCTCCAATACTCTCTTTAATCCTATTTAAGTTCTATAGCCTCACGGAGTACCGTAAACCACCTTAATTTTACAATTTGTTGAATTTCAGAATGTTATATCTCTGAAGTGGCCAACGACTTTGATCCATGAAATCCAGGAAATTTTTCCTGCTGGCTTATGTTCCGGGAGAATTCATTTACCATGAGATGTGTTATGTATTAACAATTATGCAACTATCAGGTTGACGCACTATAACATTAAGCACACGCGCAGAATAATCCCACAGAGTTCCGCATGCACGTTACCAGTTTTATGCATATATACATAAAGATGTTATACTTGAAGCTGGTAGCGTCATTGCATAAAAAAAATTGCCGGCGAGCCTTGAAACGACCATAACACAAGTAATGAATATTCCTGCTGGCGCTGGGGCTCGGCCACGGTGCGTAATTAATGGCTACGCTTTGAGCGAGTCCTGACTTCTTTATTTCATATTTTCACTAAAACAGTTAAGGGACTTGATCAAATCACTTACTTTCTTTAGGGAAATCACCCCACAGAGTTGTCATTTTAACATCTTCCGTGAATTTCATCTACCTTAGGGATTTGTTCAAATCTCCGGTTTTATCATTTCCCTGCCATATATACATATATATACACATATATATGGCACATGACTTTCACGAAAACAGTTACAGCAGGCTAGGCGTCAATATCCAGCATACACACCTGCATATCTCTATGATAAAACGTTTTAATATTGAACCGGGCCGATCAGAATTATGTCGTTCCGGCATTTGCATGTCTGTGACTCGCGAACAAGCATTCAAGATGTGGGGCAAAAATTCAAATCGTCGAGCGGAGAAAGTGTTTTTAAGCTAACGTGTTTAGAAATACAACTCGAAAGGAACTCTTTTCGGGTAAAAGAGCGTGTTCCGATTCATGATCGGAGTGCTTGGTGTACGGCGATCACCTGGCTCTGNCAGAAATTATATTATGATTCGAAAAACTCATTATTAGTTCAGCAAAACATTATAGTAGACCTCCCGCATTTTCTTGAACGTGTTAATACATTTCTGCATCTCTCTCAATAATTACTTTAGGACATAGGTCGTATTGTGTTTTCCGTCTCATTTTGTGTAACAAATAACTTCCCAACATGCAACGTATGTTAGGATATAGCCTAGGCGAGTGTGTGTAAATGGTAGACGTAAGTGTAGCACATAAAAAAAATAACCTCTGGATAAATGTATAACCTGCTACGAGTTAAGTAAGGGGAAGTGGGTTCGGAAGTGAAGGAAGAGTACAAAATACGAAGGATACAGATACAGTTATAGGCTGATCACGGTCAATTGAGCACTTTGGAAATCAACCTCTGAAAAAATTTCAACGCCCCTACCTGCACATATTTCAACGGGCTCACCGAATGGGAAGCGCCCAGTAAAGTTGATAATAACGGAGGGAAAGTAGTTCCATGTTTTAACGTTGAATTAAAAGTGTAAGGTAAACATTCGTGAATAATAAAATTATTTTTTTTTTGGCATTTCGTTTATAAGGCACATTATAACTGTAAGAATGAGCAAAATTGTAAAATATTTACTTGTCTAATAATTTTAAAGTTGACCGGTGCATGAATAAAGTGATCAGGCCCACGGCAATAGTTAATGTTACATGTGATGTAAGAATACACAATGCGCGTACAATTTGTTCTTAAGCAGGGCATTCAAAAGCCCTCGGATTATCGTGAACAGCCTACAGCAACAAGAATTACACAATTCTCATCTATAATTTTGTATGCTGTTAAGTATGTACAACAAAAAAGTCATGCACTTGTTTTAAACAGACTTCTCTAGTGGGCGTGGCATTTTAACCGTTCTTGCGTGAATATCCTGCAGAGGCACGTGAGGACATGTGTCGATGTTGCAGTCCCGGGGGCCCGGCTGGCCGCGGAGAATGAGGCCGGAGACCTGGGGCGGCAGGTGCGGGCACGTGCTCACGTCGCAGGGCTGCCTGTAGGGGGGCAGTTGCTCTGATCGCATGCCCCGGGGGCGGCGTCCCTCAGATCGACGCTTCCATGCAGCTCTGCGATCTTCTTCTGCACCGTCGTGAAGCTCTCGTTGAGGAAGTGCACCTGGCCGAGCGAGGGTGAGTAAAAGAGTACAGTTTACAACTCAAAATT